>RJWM01030474.1:0-23401 GCA_004363535.1 Dasyprocta punctata
GTTGGAGACCACGCATATTCTGCAAGGTCACAACCACATGGCCCACTCCCTTCAACTCAGCCACACGGCCACTGCTTCCATCACATTATGATCCTTCAACGGATGGATTCACTGATCAAGTTAGGGCCTCAGGATCCAAACGCCTTTCAAACACCCAGCAGCACTGAGTACATGAACTCTTTAGGGGACATTTTAGATACAAACCGTGATATGTGTCCTTGCTCGTAGGGTGTAGACAAAACCACACTGGTGAATATATGATTATAAGCTTGGAAAACATTAGGAAGGATAATACAAGCTAATGAAGGTAAAGTGAAAGAAAAGTTGAAGGGTGAGCAGGAGGATCATGGGAAAAGAGGAGAATCAAGCAGGAAGGCAGCCGGTGTAAAGACCCCAGGAAAGGGAGGAATGTGGCCCTTTTGATGAGAAGAAGAAAGGGTAGATAAGCACAGAGAGGCAGGTGGAGGAGAGTAGGTTAGGGAGATAGCCTTCCTTATCAGAGCAATGGGGAGCCATTAGAGTATGAAGCAGGTGAAACATCTTCAGACGTTGGCTTAGGAAGCCCACTCTGACAGCCTTGCTATGAGTACATGACTGGAACAGGCAGATGAAGAAAGGCCACATAGATCTGGGAGGACTCTACATCATTGATGCAAAAGAAGGCGGCTTCTTAGCTAGGAGTGGTGGTGAGCGAGGAGGTAAGAAACACATGCCTTCAGATGGATCTGATGGAGGCCAAATCAACATGATGATTTGCATCAGGAGGAAGTGAGGAAAGAGGAGCTACCCAGGCTAAAGGGACAGCAGTGACATTACTGAAGGTAAGGAAACTTGATTGTGCCTCTGAAGGTGCGTGCTACTCCTGGAGATGACAGAAGGACACAAGCACACTTACAGCTGAGAGACAGATGAGGCCAGCAGCATGATGGCTGCATAGGGACCGGGCCAGGTGATCAGGCCGCAGGGACACCAGAAGGCAGGCCAAACTGTAGCTTCCCCATCCACACCCCTTCTCTCTTTCCCATGCAGGCCCTCCCTGGGGATGCCAGAGGACGGGGAAGGGGCTGACTGTCCACTCTATGGCCTCAGCTGGGAAGTGTCACCCTCTGCCTCCCCAGCCATCCCTGTCTGCTTTTCCTCAGCCTCCTGGCCCTGGGCTGTTCCTGTGGGGATCTCACCCCACTCCTCCTGTCCCGTGATGGAAGCTTCTATATTTGGAAGGATGGCAGCTAAGTCTTCATGATGGCCACCTCCATCCTCCTAGTAACTCTGAGAAAAGCCCTTGATGTTAATTTGTTTTACAAATAAATAATATAGACTGAGTTTGTCCAAGGTCACACCACTAGCAGTAGGCAGATACGAATCAGACCCGGGATATTTCTGAGGCCCAAGGCCAGCTTCATTCCTGGTTTCTACCCACTCTCCCCTGCTAGTTCCTCAGTCCAACAGCCAGGCCAGGCATTCATTAGAGGTGCAAGATGTTTCCCTACATACCCACCTTCCTCCAGCTCCTTCTTTGGAGAGCCTCTGGCACCTCCTGCTGTCCTCCGTAGAACAGTGGAGTCCAACAAGAAGAATGATCAGTGTATACCAGGATCCAACTTTGACTCCCCAACTGTAAGCCATTCCAGGAATGAGCCAGAAATATCATCCTAACTTCTTCCCTTCCTTCTCCGTGTCCCCATAACAATCCTAGACTGTGAACTTCAGGGGGAGTAGCTGGAGTTCACATATCACACAAATCCTCCTTGTCATTTTGACAGTCGCCCAAGTCACAGTATCACTGTTATCCCAAAAAGTGGGTCACAGACAACTCTATCCCCACATCCCTACATTCATGAACCATGTGTACCTCACCCTTAACCTAAATAGCCAGCCACCTGGATCCCTGGTGGTGGTGACCACCATGGACTCAAGGTCCCAGGGGGATCCACTCCTATCTCTGTCTGATCTCAAGTTCATGAATTTGGCCCAAGGAAATGCTGAAATCCATTCTGGATCTGAAACACTATCTAAAATTCTGTCTGGAAAATGACCAAAAGATAAAACATCTCATTTCAAATAAATCAGAAAGGTCATAAACATTACCTAACCAGAACTTTTTGGAAAAATTCCTTCTTTGCACAGAACAATGATCCTAGGAAGCTCCACAAGGTAGAGACTTCGGTTTGTTTTGGTTTACTGTCCATACAAGTCAGCTTCCTTGTCATTTTGACAGTCCATAAGTCATGGTACCACTGTCATCTGTCATTTGTAAAGTTGGGTCCCAGACAACTCCATCTCCAGAACCCTCAGTGCCCAGTGCTAAGTAGGCACCCAATAACCATGTTTGGGTACAATTGTTTGTAGAACTTCTGTAACAAAGCTTTGAAATTTATGGTCTTATAGTTCCAGAGGCCACAAGTCCAGAAATAACGTGTCAGCAGAGCCATGCTCCTCCTGAAAACTGTAGAGATCGTCTTGCCTTTTCAAGCTCCTGGTGGTAGATGCCC
Organism: Dasyprocta punctata; assembly: GCA_004363535.1. Classification (NCBI taxonomy): domain Eukaryota; kingdom Metazoa; phylum Chordata; class Mammalia; order Rodentia; family Dasyproctidae; genus Dasyprocta; species Dasyprocta punctata. The sequence continues at coordinate 2,493 of RJWM01030474.1, forward strand.
TCCCTTGGCACCCATGGCTGATACACGCAACACTCCAGCCACTGCCTTCACCATCACATGACACCATCTTCCTGCATCTGTGTCTCCTCTTTTGTGATCATGTGGGGTTCTGGTTGGCTCTTTTGACCTCATTTGAACTTGATGATTACCTGCAAAACCTTATTTCCAAATAAGATCATAGCCACAGGACTAGGGGTTAAGATCCCAGCATATCATTTGGGGAGACATGATTCAACTCATCACACCACATGAGTCCCTCAAGTACTCCAGGAAATTCCATTCCCACCTCTATTTCCAAGTATCTATGTTATAGTGGGGTCACTGTCACTTTTTAGGCATGGCCAGTGTGTGATTTCAGGAGCCAACCCAGCATGGTGGTGGTGGCAGTAGGGCTGGAGGGATCCAAAGGTGAATTATCTTCCAATTCTAGATCCCTGAGGCTGGAGGGAACATGTGAACCATCTGGATCTTCATGTTACAGCAGAGGAAACAGGCAGGGAAGGAAAAGGGTGGCTCATGGTCTCAGGTTAAGATAAGATCTGCCCTACTTCTGCTTTACTCCATTTATATTCCAGAAAGGCCTTCAAGGAGACTGGCCTGGAGCGTGTGTCTCTGCTTAAATTGGTGGCAGTGAATTCTTCTGAATCTGTGGGTGAGCTGTGAAGGAAGGACTAGAATGTAGTTCTTCAAATTAAATAATCCTTGGGCTTCATGGCTGACTTGCTGAGGCATTCATGAGTCGTCTTTGTGTGCTTGGAAGAGAATAGAAAAAGCAGAGAGAATAGAGGAGACAGAAGATATTGCAGAGGAGCTCCAGGCTGACACTAGGATGCCAGGCACTTCTGGGCGTGTTGGATGGTCCCCCAGGAATTCATCAGCCTCCTCACTGCACTGGTTTCCCACTGCTGCCATGAAATTCACTGTCAACATAGGGGCTTAAAAATAACACATTTATCAGCTTACAGCTCTGTAGGTCAGGAGTCTGGGTCAGCTTGGCTAGTTCTCTGCTCCAGGTCACACAAGGCTGATATCACAGTTGTGTGACCCAGGGCTGGCCTGTTTCTCTAATCTGGAGACACCAGGGGGACATCTGCTCCCAGGCGTATTGAGGCTGACAGTGGAGTTCGATTCTTTGGGGTGGCAGGGCTGAGCTCCTTTGAATCTTCCTGGCTATTGTCCAGGAGCCTCTCTCAGTCATTTAATGGCTCTTGGGTACAAAATCACTTTGTCCCCTCCACTCTCAAAGCCAAGGATGGTACTGCAAGTTCTTGCTCTTTGAATCTCTGTGGATTTTCCTTCTGCTTCAATTCTTCAGCTTCCACTCGGAGAAACTTCTCTGCTTTTAAGGCTTCATGGAATTAGATGGGGTCCACTCAGATTATTTAGCATAATCTCCTGACTTTAAGGTCTATCTGTAATGTCTCTTTTGCCATTTAACAAAGCATGTGTACAGGCACCAGAGATTAGAGGGTGGATGCTGTTGGGGGCGGTCTACTTTGCCTGCACCTGTGGATCTATGCCTTCTTACAGCCTACTCCCCCTAAGAGAAGAGGGGGGCTCCTGATCTGAGTCTATATTCAGCACGGGGCCTGGCTCTGCCCCTCAGGTTAGTTTTCTAGTTCAGCCCTGTGCCTCTAATAGAAGTAAGGACTCAGTTACATGCGGAAATAAAGTTGCCTGAGCTGTATCAAACGTTTTCATAAGACAACATACAAGTTCAAAGTGTTTCACAACATCTCCATGAATGCATATTACAGGGAAAGAGACAGATCTCCCTTTCCCTTGAGCACAGAACTGTATGTTTTGGTGCATAAGGGCTCCAAAGAGCCACAACCCAATGCAGAACCTTAACACTGGTGAGTTTGCCTGCTGTGTGGAGTGCTGAACTACTGGGCTTTAGCATTGTCAACACCAACAGAAAGCGGTGCCAGGAGGACTGTGCCCTTGCCAGGTTTGATGTTGGGTCCTGCAAATGGTGACTGTGTTAGGAGACTTTCATATGTCTTCTGGGACAAAGTGTCCCTTGGAAAGATACCTCACTGGAAAGGCTGGACAGAGAAGGAATTAAGGCAGCCATCACAGAGTACTGGAGAGGATGCATACATGTGTAGTAGTACGTAACTACCACCTCCGAGATCCAGAACAGCTCCAGCTGCCCACCCACAAATTCTTCACACTGCTCCATGACCAGAAACTCTTCCTCCACTCATAATCCCATGCACCCAGTGTTCTGTTTTTTACCCCTTGCCCTGATCTACATTTTCCAGAATGTCATAGAAGTAGATTCAGACAATTTATAATATTATGAGGTGACTTTTTCACTCAGCATAATGCCTTTGAGATAGACTCCCACTGTGACATGCATCAATAGATCCTTCCTTATAATTGCCCAGAACACCCACTTTTGAAAGTACAACAGCTGGTTTATCTGTTCACCCACTGAAGGTCATGTATGTTATTTCCAGTTTGGGTGATTATAAGTAGAGCTATTATTTGTGTGAACACAGGTTTAAATTCTCTTGAGTAAATAAGCAAGGGTTGCTGGAGTTGCATGGTGTGTGTGTGTGTGTGTGTGTGTGTGTGTGTGTCACTATAAGAAATGGCCGGAGTGATTTTTCCCTTCTCCATCTGCATTCCCCCCAGCAAGGGAGCAGAGTTCTGGTTGCTCCATACAATCACAAGTTTGTTTAAATCATTGCAATAGATTCACATGGTACCTGATTGCAGTTCTATTTTATTTTGAATTCCATGAATTTATTTGCTATCTCCACATTTGTTCAAATCTCTCACCCACTCTTTACCCAGGTTGTGGAGTTTTGAGAATTATTTGCACACTCTGGATACAAGTCTTTTGTTAGATTTGTAGCTGCCAAGTATGTCCTCCCGGTCTGTAACTTGTCTTTTCATTCTCATAACTGTTTTTCACAGGGGAAATGTTTTAGATTTTGATGAAGTTCAATTTATCAGTTCTTTTCTTCTATGAATTATAATGTTGAGGTCTTATCTAAGAATTGTTCGCTCATTCAAGGTCATGAAGATTTCTCATGTTTGTTCTAGTGGTTTTATCATTTTGCGTTTAGATCGATGATCCATTTTATATAGAGGGTGAGGATTTTTCTTTGTTTTGGTTTTGCAATCAGTATTCAGTTGTTTCAAATTGGTATTCACTGGAAAGAAAATCCTATCTCTAACTGAATTTGCCAAAAATTACTTGGTCATATCTATGTCTGTCAACTTCTTTTCTGTGATCTATGTGTCTGCCTGTCATCGATACTGTTAAGGCTTAGATCATAAATGTCCTCCAAAAGCTCACATGAGGTGAAGGCGATTAGATTATGGGAGTGCTACCTTCATCACTGGGTTGATCAACTGATGTGTAGTAGCTGACTGTGCTACTAGGAGTTGAAGCTTGTTGGAGGAAGCAGGTTGCTGGGGATGTGACTTGAAGAGGTGTATTCCTGTGCCCTGACCCCTCCCTTTCTCTGACTCTTTCTTTCTCCAAAGAGGGCCCTTTTAGTCCTTGTTGTAGCGCAGGAAGTATAGGTTTGTAATCCCATGGAAAAGTTGTTGGAATTCCAATAAATTAATCCCAATCTACCAGTTCCAGTGTAACCCATGGTGAGAATAAAGACACTAAGACATATTTATAATTATGGGGAGCCAAGGGGTCCTACATCCAGCCTGGATGAAGGTTCATCAGAACAAAGGCCTCGACCCAGGGTCTAACCCAGATTTGATTAATTCGTGAAGAAGGGAGTGGCTTGAGGATGAGTGGCTGTGAGAATGGCAGGAAATACATGAGTACTGTGAGCTGGGTTAGCTAGGAGGCCTGAAAGCACTTCTGCAATATGCAGAGAGAAGGATATGCAGAAAGACCAATCTACATAACACAGTTGAAGTAGCGTTTAATGTTTAGAGGGCTGGTGCTCCAGCTTTTCTGGCCTGGGAAGTCATTGCCTTTTATCTAGAGGCTCAAACCCAGTTGACAGCCCTGGAGCCATGGCTCTCCATCCCGCTTGGCTCGGACATGTTTCTGAGAGTCGCAGGGTGGGGAAACAGCTACTGTCACCTAGCTTCAAAGATTACACATCAGCATCCCAGTCAGCCCTATTTACATTGCTTAGAGACAATTGAAGGGGAAAGGAAATGGTGTAACCAGCTCTGTACGTATCAGTACATGGAGATAGGGCTAGATTTAGCCAAAGTGGTGATAACTGCTCTTTAGTCAAGGAGAGGTGTGTCCAGGTGGTCCCCCACACTTATTATCCTGCTTCTCAGCTGCTGTGAGGTAAGAAGCTGCCCTCCACCATGTCCTTCTGCCATGATATTTTTGCTTGGAACCACTTGACTATGGTCTGAAACCTTTGAAACCATGAGCCAAAATAAATCTCTTTTCCTTTAAAATTTTTTTCTCAAGTATTTGGTTCCAATGACAAAAAACTGACTAATACAAATACCATGTAGTCCTGATTCTTATAATTTATATTAAGTCTTAAAATAGGATAGTGTGAGTGCTACACATTTAGTAAGTTTTCAAAATTGTTAAGGCTATTCTTGTTATGTTTTCTTTTCTTACATATTCTAGAGTCACCTTATTTATAGCTACAGAAAATTATGGGATTTTGATTGGAAAGGCATCAAATCTACAGAATCATTTGGGCACCCCTGACTCCTTAACTATGTTAAGTCTTCCAACCCACAAACACAATTCTTCTCAATGTTTATTTGGATAAGATTTCTTTCATTAGTGTCTCGTTGTTTCCTTCATACAGGTCCCAGACATACTGTCCTACATTTATTGGTAAGCATTTTGTTTTGGGGAATTTTTGTAAATGGTATCAAATTTAAATTTTTTAGTTTCTAGCTGTTTATTGCTTATATATTAAAGCGTGGTATTTCTCATGTTGATCTTACACATTGCAATCTTGCTAGACTCAGGTATTATTTCTAGGAGGTTTTATAGTGATGCTTTGAGATTTCCTATGATCATATTATCTGCAAACAGGAACAGTTCTGTTTAATTCCTTTATAAGGTGTGTGTCATTCATTTATTTTTCTTGTCCGTTTGCACTGGGACTTCCAGGATCTATGGGGGAGGATGGACAACTGCTTTGTTTTGATCTTTGGGAGAAAGGATTCCATCTTTTACTATCACCCTAGTAGTTAGTGGTAGGTGTTTTGTACACAACTGTCATCAAGTTAATGAGGAAGTTCTATTTATAGTTTGGTAAAGAAAAATATATCATGAATATATGATGAATATTGTCAAATTCTTTTCCTGTATTAATTGATCTAACTGTGGGTCTTTTATTCTTTCATCTGTTAATATGATCACCTGATGATTGACTTTTGAATATTGAACCAGTCTTGCTCTCCTGAAGGAAACCCCATTTCTTTTTTATTTGACTTGCTGAAATTTTGTTGTTTGTATTTTTGGGTTAGTAGGGGATGTTTGCATACAGTTTTGCTTTGTTGTACAGTTTTTGTACAGTTTTAATTTCAGGGTAATACTGGCCTTATGAGATGAGTTATGAAATGTTCCCTCTTTTGCTTTCTGAAAGTGATTATGTAGAATTGGTGTTCCTTCTTTTTTAAATGCTCGGCATAATGTGACCAGGAAACCATCCTGACCTGGAGGTTTCTTTTATGAGAAACGCTTTCAGTTACATATTTTATATCTTTAATAAATATTGAACTATTAATTTCTATCCATTTCTTCCTAGGTGAGTTTTAATAACAATGCTTTCAAATAATTGAAGCTTTTCATTTAAGTGACGGAATTTGTGCACACACAACCATTTCTACTATTTCCTTTCTTATCCTTTAATGTCTCTGGACTCTGTAACTTTTTTTGAAGAATCTTAAGTATAACACCCCTCTACTGAAAGCAAGTGGTAGCCTGTGAGCCTGATAAAGTCATTTGAGAGAGCATTGCTTAGATCCAGGCAGGAGGCTCACCCATTTGTCATGAAATGTACTGCGTATCTAATCACAGTCATCCTAAATCACAGGTTCCCTGTCCTGAGCAGCCTCTACAGGCTTAGGGGAGAAAATGCCCTGTATGTGTATGATGGGTACACGAGCCATGAGAGTAGGAAAGTAAACAGTTAGTGCCCACACAACTATGTCCTCCTCACACACTCACCCAAGTGGGGAGAAGACAGGCAAGCTGGGCTAGCAAGGGCCCTCAGTGTGAAGCCATGGGCCAGGAAAAAGAGAATCCCTCCAGTACGGAATTTTGATGAAGACACATGAGCCGTATGCCAATGACTCCTGAAATGATTAGAGGTGCATATGTGTGTGTGTGTGTGTGTGTGTGTGTGTGTGTGTGTGTGTGTGTCTTAGGGTGAGGTGTCCTGGTGTCCTGTAATAATAACAGGGGGAACAAGAGCTCCACAAATCTCATTCATTAATGTCACACATGGGCTAATGTCTAGCACAGGTGAGACAAATCACAGAGTTGCATATTAGATGCTCCCTCAGAGATTTTTGACAATGCTGTGACAATATCGGGGGAGCAAAGACCATATGGGATCTATTCAGGCTTCCTACAAGGAGCAAGCTGTGTGCAGGAAGCAGGATAGTGAGGTGACTGGAACATAGGAGCCCCAGGGTGGGGGTCACAGAGGGAGATGCAATGGGTTAGCCTGGCTGGGGTGTGATCAGGAAGGGTTTCACATGTTTTGCCCATATTTAGGGGTGCACTTTCAAGACGGGGATCTAGGAAAACTTTCTTTAACAACCCTGCTGGAATAGGCACTTGGGTTTTGGAAATATTTTCATGCTATTTAGTAAGAGCTTGTGTTCAAGGTCCTCTGAGCCCCTGGCCATCTTTCTGGCACACTGGTACCCTCCTTTGGGCCCTGGGACCCCACCAGTTTCCAGCAAGTAAAGGGGAGCATCTGGTCCATTGGGAGCCAGCCCTGGGGTCCATTCTGGAGCTCTGGCTGGTTAGTGCGCATGCACACACTGGTTCTGAAGGATGCAGCCTCACTCCATGGAGCTTTAGAAAACACCTTTAGCAGCCCCGAGGCAGATGCTATGTGAAAGCAAGGGCTCAGGCTACGCAAATTTACGCACTTGACTTCCCGTTCCCATGTCCCTTCCTCTGACTAATGGCAGGCACCAGACTGGGGAGAACTGTCCTTCTTCAGGTTTAAAAATGAAACCTTGGAGTCTCTGTTTGCAATGGGAATTACAGGCGGGAGAGGAAGCTCTTTGGACCTTGTGTCTCCTTTCAATCAAATAAACATCTGTCAAGGAGGAACAAGACAATTCCTAGTGATCAGATGCTCCTGGTTCTACAGCAATTTATCAAAGGCCCACTCATCAATTAGAGAAATATTTGAAAAAGCATCACAGTTCCAACCAGCACCTCATGCATAATTCAAAGCCATAGGCTCCGGATGGAGGGAGGCCGTGGTGGAAGCCAGCGCTGGCTTTTGAAGGCAAACTTTCCTGTTGTTCATTTCATTCCAAACCCAGGGACAAACTCCAGGATCTCGAAAGTTGCATTTCACCTTGGATATAGGAGGTGTGGAAAGCTTGTGCCCCAAGTGTAAAACTTCCTCTGCCTCCCTCTGGGCCTCTAGGAGGGAGGTCATTTCTTAAGTCCTCTAAACTTGCTATCCCTATGAGTTCCAGGCAGCAGGAGGTGACCCTCAACTCTGCCATGTTCTTCTTTCTCTCTCTCTCTCTCTCTCTCTCTCTCTCTCTCTCTCTCTCTTTTCAATGAGCTAACTTACTGAGGTGTGATTCACATGCAAATAACAAAGAATATTTAATGTACACATGTTCATGAGTTTGGTGTAAATATATATCCCTGAAACCATTACCACAATCCACACCATAAACATACTAATCCCCTTCAAAAATTTCCCCTTTATCATTTTTGGGGGTGTAGGAACACTTAAGATTCACACTGTTAGCAAAATTTGAGGTGTATAATGTGGTAGTGTTAACCATAGGCATTATGCTGCATGCTAGATCACTAAGATACACTCATCTCATATATCTCAAATTTTGTACCCTTTGACCATCAAAGCCACCAAGTTAAGGGAGTCCAAGAGGGTTGTAAATACAGAAAAGACACACAACAGCCAAACAAGTGGTCAGATGATTCCATGGAGAAATCAGCTTCTTCTTTCACATTTTGTTTGCCTTACCCTACAGCACAGTGCTTATCATTCTTATTTTGTAGACAAGAAGACTAGAATGGAAAGGCAGAGAACATTGTTCAGAGTCACCTGGCGAATGCAACATGAATAGCACTTGTACCTTGCCCACCAGGCACAGTCTCTTGGGGTACGAAGCTGTTTTAACTTTAGTTCTTTTGCCCTATATGAATAACAGGAAGATGGGTAAACAGGGAACAGATCTTTTTTTTTTTCAGTTTTTTCATGGACTTTTGGTTTACAATAATACAGTTTTGTGCAATACTATCAAAAACCTACATTAAGTATAGTGACCCTATTGTTTTTATTATTAAACCTACCTCATGCCTGGGTCATATTTGATTAATAGGTTCAGTAGCTGTCACCCTTGAGTTGCACCAATGACAAGTGCAGCCTGTATGATTAAAGACCTGGGTGCCACCCATCTCAGGCACAGTCAAGGGCACGGGAGACATCTCCGTGCAGTGAAAGGAATATTCCCCTTGATTTACCCCACAAGGTGTTTTCCTCCTCAAACCCAATTCCAAACTGCTCTTGATGTCAATATGAGGACACAGTGGGGCTCTGAAAGAGATGGAGAGGCCTCTCGGGGTCTGCATGCAGGGCTCGTGCTCTTAGGAAGTAGTGGAACAGGAGCAGCATAGGAGGTGGAGGCCAAAGTCTTCACTCTGGACTCAAGCAGTCCCCAAGACAGACAGCAGTAAGGAGACCCCAGGGTCCCTGAGCCAGAGTGACCAAGAGAGGCTGAGCCATGAGAGTAGGGACATCTCATTGGGCCAAAATGGAAAGTCTAGTCCTCCTTACCACCCATGGTCACTCAGCAGCACCCCTCATAGGCACCCATCAAAGTGCCCAAGGGGAAGGGAGGGCTCCTTCGAGCTCCCATGATGCTCAGGTCTTGCTACTCATCGGAGAGGTCACCTTGTAGCATTAAGGGCTTATTTCTGGTCTGCTTCCCTGAGCCCTCCTTTGCATCCCCAGTAGCTTCTCTGGAACATGATGGCTATTAAGTGCCATAGGAAAGAGGAGAACAAGGAAGGAGGCGAGGGAGGGAGGATAGGAGGGAGGAAAGGAAGGAGGATAGGTTTATTCATTTGGCTATGTTGGCTAAAGGTTTCATCCCTAATTGAGTGAGAAGAACCCGGCCATAACATATCCTGCTGTTCATCCTGTCTGCAACACCTAGCTTTCGGCAGTTGCTGTGAGCCCAGTAAAGTTGCTGTGACTTGGCAACTGTGTCAGTTCCATCACTTTAGGGACTGTCTTATCTTTGAGTTACTAGTCACTAGTCCCTAGCATATACTTTACTGCATACAGGTTGAGTTGGTAAGCGAATGAGCAAATGGATAAGTGAAGGACACTTTGCCAGTCTTCCCAAAGTGCATCAAAGTATGGTCCCACAAATGATTGGGTATGAAACAGACCCGGCCTCATCTGCAGTCCTGAGAGCAGCTCAGTCCTACAGTCCCAGTGGCATGCAGGCCCTACAGTACAGGTCACTGTGTGTGGGACTCAGCCTCCTGTGTAACCTTCCTAGTTGGTCCTATCTTTTGCCAGGTGTGACTGATGGACAGCCTTCCCTGGCGGGCCTCCTCTTTGTCCAAGAAAGGCAGAAGTCCTGATCTACAGGTTCGCAAAACTTTCCTAGCATGGTAGGCAAATATGAGGAGGGAGTGCATGTGGTGATGGTTGTCTGGTGGTGCATCATCTGATGGCCACCCCAATATGGATCCTCAGGCTCTGAGGTTTCAGGGGACTGTATTGTTTTGATCTTGTGTCGCCCCAAGGACTCATGCAATTTGGACGGGGCTGAGTCTGGCATTTGTGATTGGTTTGTAGTCTAGCACTGGGATTGGCAATGTGAGTGCCACACCCACCCAGGGGTGCAGCCGACATACAGTGTAAAGGCGAGAGGAATGTGCGTCTTTCCCTCTCTGTTGCTCTCTCTCGCTGGTTCACCTTGCTGTTTGGTGGCCACCATGAGTGGCTGCCCCGCCACAACATGCTGCCTTGGAACCAACTAAGTATGAACTGAAACCCCAGAGAACTGTAAGCAATAAACCTTTCCTTCCCTAATTTTGAGTGTCAGGTATTTTGTCTCAGAAACAAGTGAAAAGTGACTAAGACAGGGACTGTGAGGGCTGAGTTTCGAGGAGGCCATGTGTGATTTGAGGCAGTGTAATTTGACCCCTGAGCAAGCCTGGAAAAATGTGTGGGAGACACACAGAAGGACTCTGCCATCACTCCACCACCTCATACCCAGGTTGTGAAGACGGACAGTGGACATCAGGCCCAGCAGGACCTGGGGAGGGCTGGGCCTGTCACTCTGCTCAGAAGCAGAGAAGAAATGGAAGAGCTCAGTGGTGCAGTGCCAGCTGGTAATGCTCTAACCTGTGCCATTTTGAGGGCTGAGGTGGCAGAGGAGCCTTTATCCAGAAAAATGCACAAAATGACATTTGCCCCTGGTGCACAGCCAGGTGACCAAGCCTGTTTCTGATGCCTCCTACTCTATGCCCGAGAGTAGAGGGCTGGCAGGAGCTCTACTGGACTCTGCTGTCAATCTGGCTGTGCCGTCCCAGCTCCAGTCAGCCTCAGTGTGGCTATCTATGAAATGGACAACCAAGGAGGGAACCAGAGCTAAGGCTAGGAGATCAGGGCCACTGGCATATTCCTGAGTAGGAAGGAAGCCCAGGGAACCTGAAGAAGTGCGGGCCAGAACTGCTGTCCAGGAATAGGTCTTAGGCCTTCAGGATTCACTTTTCCCCAGTGTTCCAACCTGACCATATCCTGACGGCAGCCCCCCGAGTGGGACTGAGACCCGACTCCCTCTCCTGTGTGAAGATGAGAAGTGGGGAGACTGCTTCTTTTCACCAGCTCTGCCTAAAGACGGGAAATAGTGGGAGCTGGGGCCCTCCTTGGCAGGGGAGCCACCATTGCTGCCCTTCTGTGCAGGCTTCCTAGAGCAGGGCTTATGGAGAGCTGGAGTGGGGCTCCAGCCAGGTTCAGGTGTTGGATCCCAGAGAGCTGCCACCTGCCTCAAGTCCCCTGGGAGGATTGAGGCCAATCACCCTGCCTGTGCACAGAGCTCTGGATGCAGCCTGACCCTCCTTTCTCCACCTCCCTCTCTCTCCTAGTGACCCAAGGCCAAGGAGGAGCAACCTTTCTGCTCAGGAATCAGAGAGCCCCTAGTTCCAGATGCTCTGTGGCTGGCAAGAACTCTGTTGGTCAGCAGTTGCTCCCTGGAGTCTCTTTCGCCACCCTCTCGCAGTCCCCTCAACCCCTTGAGTGCTTCCTGCCTTCTCCAGGGCCCGGAGCCATAGTGGTAGCTTCTGTTGGGGTTCATCCTTTGCCTCTGACCATAAGACCCTGCGTGGAAGCCCCTTATCCCACCACAGAGTGTGACAGATTCACACGAATGATCTGCACATCCATGGCACAGTGACTTTGCCAACCACTTTCTCAGCATCCACTGGCTTGCTCAGAGACCACCGCCCCACCCTGCTGCCTGCAGATCTCATCCACGGCCCCCACACCCTTCTTGGGGGCTTCCCCGCAGCTTTCTCTGCTGCCTGAATCCCTCTCCCATCAGAACACCTCCACACCCCTCCTCCAGGGTATCTCCTCAGACCTCCCAACCTGAGTTTGGCTTCCTCCTCCCCAAGATGGTACCAAGCCCCCGTGCCAGCTGCTGCAACAGGGTAATCTCTCGGCTCATCCCTTCTATTTGGCAGACAGGAAGCTGAGTTATGGGGTGGACTGAGCATGTGTGAGGGTGGGGGGGTGTCTGGTTTGGAAATGCGCACAGTCCTGAGCCCCAGCTGCATGGTGTCCATGGTTCCCCAGCCTCCTACCCCTGCCTGGCGCCTTCCCTGCACCAACTTATTTAGCCCGACTTGTTTGTGCGACTTCTCCTGCAGATCTGGGGTCTCCTCCTGAGAACACAGGCTGCTGTCTCCCCCCGCCTCCCTCCAGAGCTGTGCACAGAGGGGCTGCTTAGCCAACGTTTGAAGGATTGAATTAAATCTCACCACACAGTGGTTGGCATTTTCCCCGCACCTAGACTTGCAGTAATGAAATTTCCACCATATGCTGTAAAGGATTGAAATGTCGAAAATGTCACAACCCGGAGGAAACCAGAGCTCTTGAAATTTACAAATAAAACAAAGGCTGCTGTTTATGGAGCCTCAGCCTTGCGACCTGTTGTGAGCCTTTCTCTCTGGCCCTTGCTAATCGCCCCAGGAATGGTGGATATTCAGTTGCTACTAGGACAGCCACACTGGTGTTCATGGCTGGCATTGGCTCTGCATGGTCAGTGACTTGGGCATCCCTGGTGAGACAGCCTAACGCATCCTTGCCTAGGAGTCAGGTGCTGCCACAGGTGTTGACCCACCTGAGGGATGAGGAAATGGAGCCTCAGAGGGCTGATTCATAGCCAGGCTCTCTCCCTGTCCCAACTTGGGCTAGAGGTAACATGTCTTATCCTCTAGGGGACTCTGGTTTACGCTAACTGGGGTTGGGGGACTGGCTCACCCCGAAGCCATGCCTCTGGACAGCACAGCCGTGGCTCACAGGAATCATGTTCCTACAGACTCCTGCTTTGTGTGTGCAAAAGAGCAGGACAGAGTCAGCAGCCCTGCTGTCCCAGGGCAGAGTGAAGACCAGGCCTGCTGTGTAAATAGGCAGATGGCAAGGGCTCATTTCCACTCACTTCTTAGCTAACTGTACAGAGGCATTCCATGAATTTGGGGACAATAGTCCAGCTGCCATTACCCAGTGACACTGGCCCACTGTCTTTCCAGCTGTTCTCTGTAGAGGTGAGGGGTGGGCTCTGGGCCCCAGGGGCTATGCTCAGAGGCCGGCAACGAGGAGGGTCCACTTTGCCTCACTGGGCTTTGGCTTCTGCCTCTGCCAGATGGGGGCAATGAAAACAATAGACACCTCAGCAGGACATGGCACTTGCATAGTCAGGTGACTCAGTCGGGTGGCACAGAGCATGCTCAGTTCCCCCCACTATCACCACCTCCAGGCTGATGTGGTCATAGGGTCACTGAACCTTGCCCAGCAATGCCAGCCCCATGATGCAAATGAGGAACCAAGACCAGGAGAATCTGAAGCCCGTTCTCCTGGTCACACAGCGACCCCAGGTCTTCCCTTCCCTTCTCATGTCCTGCAGGACACAGCTGGCCCTGCAGATGGGTCCCTGCAGAGGAGAAAGTGAGGGACTGTGACAAGGGGTGGAGCCAGGGTAGCAGAGAACTCTGGAGACATGCAGTGCTCAGAGGGAGGAGTGAGAATTAATGGAGGAAGAGCAGTTGTGGGAAAAAGGAGACGGGAAGTGAGCAGGAGCTGTGCAAACAGCGACCCTGAAAGGAGGTTGCAGAGGTTTTTGCACTCCAATCTCTCTTCTCCCTCCCCAGGACCTCTAGTCCCAGCTGCCCTGGGTGGACTCAGTGCAAGCCAGATGCCCGACTGGTCCCTAGGGGAGGCTGTGTGCAAGAGGTGGCATCTGGGCTGTCACTGAGGGATTCCTGATGGTGTCTTCTGTCCTGTCCTGGACCCCTAGACAATACTGGGACACCCACTGGGGAGAGAGAGCGCCATCTTCAACCTGTCACACGGGTGATTATACAAGGAGATTTAGTCTCTTTTTTGCAAGTAAAACAATGAAATCTCCATAATTGTTCCAGGAGAAATAAACATGCCAAAATATTTAAGTACTAATAAAACTTAAGAATTATCTCAGCATATTTAAATATTGATGTATTTTTATAGGGAACAATGAAGGCAATTGCTAGCAGAAAGCGTTTCAGCCAGGACATTTAATACCAACCCACTGAGCTGCCTGTGTGGAGGCTGGGCCTGGCCCAGAAGAGCCTGGGCAGACAGAAGAGGCTCCCGGTCAGCAGCTGCCACCAGGACCCCGGGCACTGGCCCCTCACTCTTCATCTTCACGTTTGGTGAAGCCGGGATCTTCTCCATTTGAGCTGGGAGAATTGGAGGCACAGGAAAAGGATGCGACCTTTTGCAGGTTGCAAGGGTACCAGGTGCTGTGGCCAGGAGGAAGCAGGACTGAGTATCCTGCTCTGTGCCGCAGCACAAGGGACACAGGCCACGACAACTGAGTCCTGGGCCCTCTCTGTTCTTGCCAAGGCCTTCGGACACCCTTCCCCTCTCCCACAGAACTTTGTCATCTTCTGCTAAATCCTGGTTCCTGCCTTGGCTTCTCTTCCTGCCTCATGTAAATGGAGCTATACAGTCTTTGTTCCTTTGTGGCCAGCTTGCTTCACTCGGCATAATGTCTTCTACATTTATTATTGTGTGTGTGTCAGGGCTTCTTTCCTTTTTAAGGCTGCATAGTGCTCCACCGTATGAACAGACCACATTTCCTTTATGCAGCCATCAGTGGGTGTTTCCAGCTCCTGACTACCTTGGTCAATGATGCTATGAATATGGCTGCAGAAAAAGCTGCTGGAGGTCTTGCTGTCATTTCTTTTTGGCATATACCCAGAATTAGAATGGCCAGAGCCTGTAGTGAGTCTAAGTTTTCAAAGGTGCTCCATGCTATTTTGCAGGGCAACTGACCATTTATACTTCCACCCATGGCACACGACAAGCATTACAATTTCTCCATAGCTTTCCTTTTTCTTTGCTGTGGTTATTTCTATAATATTGCTCTTAATGGGTGTGAGAGAAGTGACATTTCATTGTGGCTGAAATCTGCCTTTTCCTAATGATCTGTGACATAGAATGTGTTTGGGTGTCCTTTTTGGCCGTTTGCATATCTTTGGAGAAATGTCCATGAAAGTCCTCTGTCCAGTTTTTAGTGTTTTTGTTGTTAGTATTGATTTGTAACTGTGTCTTACTTTTAACATCAGATGAACTGCTCTACCGTCTCTGCACAGGTAACAGGCAGGAGTGTGTGCTCTCAGGGATAGGATGCAGGACTGCTGAAATACTTCTTTTATTCAGTCCTCTTAAGGACTACATGAACTCAGAGCTGTGACCTTGATGTATGAGGAAGCTGAGTTCAGAGAGATTCAGCTTTTATTAAGGTCACAGGCCAGGCAAAGGTGAGAGTCAGGTTTGCTCTGTGTCTTGGCATCACCAGAGTCTACCTCTAGACCATTGCTACCCGGTCCCTCACGTAGCCTCTCCATAGAAACAAACGTTCCTAGAACAGCAGGGCGGCTGCTGTGAAGGCCAGCCCATTATGGTATCTGCACCTCAGAGACACCCCAAGGTGAATGATGTCACCACAAGGTTCAGGGCAAGGCCTAGCATCAATCTTGTGGCCACGAGCAATATAGGAAGATGATGCTGGCCTCCTGCCCAGTTAAGTGAACATTTGGATTTTTTCCAAAACAAATGTGAATACTGTAAATACAGGTCAGCTGGTTTGCAGGAAATCAGCACTGGGACAAAACACGATCCTGTAGTGAGATTTTCCCAAAATCCTGCTGCAAAGAACCTGGGGTAGAGAGTGGCCATATACAGATGCCTCCCACTTGTCAAATGCTGCTTCCATTCATGCGTGACATACATGCTGCGGGACTCCTGGGTACCTGGTTGGACGTGAGCGAAATGCTCAGGGAAGAGAAGGGTAGTGAATTGTGACTCTGGCAACTATCCACTCTCTCTTTTCCAGAATAGTGTGTACCTTCAAATAGGATCTTGACATTCAAAAATGTTTGGAACCTTGCCCGAGATGACACAGCAAGTACGGAAGTGGAGAAGCCGGGGAGATTTCCCTTGTCAGTCAGTGTTGGACTACTGTGTTTTCTAGATTGTTTCTCAGCCTCAGAACAGGTATGACAACCCTTTTCCAGGATTTATGTTCTAATTTTGGTTCCAAATCCCTGCAGGGAACATAGATCTGACTCTGTCTCTCCTCTGGGAGTAAGTAGGTGGAGGGTAACACTTCCTGCCAAAGAAAGGGAAACATACAAAAAGGAAATGGAAGTGAATGCCCGTGGCACAGACAGTGAGTTCTTCTAATCTACTCCTAGCCAGGATGTGAGAGCAGGAATTGCCCCTTTTGTCAAAGCAAAACCCAGAAGGGCTGTCCCTCCTCCAGGTTCTGTGCAGGGCTGGACCAGGGCTCCTGGTGGGTCCCCAGTTCTTGGAGTGATGCATATGGGGCAGTTGACAGAGCTCTGGCCTCTTCTCATGGATTTCTTTAGCATAGGCAAGATAGGCTCCATTTGCTTGAATACCCAATACAGCAACAGCATATGCACAAAAGGAACTAGAAGCACTGTCTTGGCCAGGGACCTTGTCCCACCATAGCTGGCTCACCCACAAGATCTCCACATCTTGTGCTGGGAGAACTGGCTGCCCATAGCCCCAAAGACTCCTTGATTGCACTTGAATCACCCTCTTCCAAGGAGGTGCATCAAGGATGCTCTGTCCAAATAACAAATTCCTTGTTCCTTTAACACAGAAGCCAAATCTTAATCAGATCTGAAGCGGCTGAGTATGATGGTGCATGTCGGCACTCTAGGAGGCTGGGGTAGGAAGTTGGCAAACTTGAGCTCAGGGCAACTTAGCAATTTATCAAGACCCTATCTCAAAATAAAAGGGCTGGGGATGTAGCTTAGTGCAAAGGTCACAAGTTCAGTGTGCAGGAGTCCCACCGCCAAAAATCAAAATCAAGTGTAATCACTTGGGACATTTTTATGGAAGCAGAGAAAGAAAAGAGAGAAGGAGGAAAGCACAAAAACCAAACAAAGAAAAACAAAAGTATGACTAGAAAGTTTTCTTTTAACAAAACCCATGAAATTCATCTGCTCTTACTGCATGGGCATGGTGGGCACAGATACTTATCAGTATAAGTGGCTGTCACTGTGTGCAGAGTGAATGAAAGAATGTAATACAGAGTTTTGATTTGCTTACCTAAGGAGAGCTCTTTTTATGGAACAATGTTGGTCACCATTAACAAGATCAACATGCAGACTAAAGCTTTGGGTTTAACTCATGGAAAATACACAAGCACAGGATGAAACCGTCACCTTAGGAGGCCATTTTGAAATACACGTAGCATCCTTACTCTCAATGCCAAATCTGTCTGTCATGCAACTTCTAGGTCACAGCCTGTCTGAGATCATCTCTCCAAGTCAAACTGGCCCTTGAGTGACTCATGTTGGCTTTCAAACCAAGAGCACAAAGGTCTCATGGGAAAGATGGAGGAGGTGAGCTATGAGTGGGAGAGAATGAAAAAGAAAACAGGAATGTTTGTCTGCTTACTGATGGAAGCAGAATGATTCATGCAGATACAAGAAAAAAGCACACTTTCAAATTTATTTCTGAATTCAGAATTATATCATATGACGATCTCTCTCTTCTAAATGGTGGCTCAAACTACCTCCTGCACAATTTCCCTTTCAGGAAATCAAGGCCCTCCTCCTCCACTTTCCCTCCACCTCTCACTTCCACAATTCAGAAAATGAGGCTCGAAGAAGGTACCTAAAAATAGAAGAAGAACTTGAAAGTGCGGCAGGGTGAGACCCAACATCTCGCCACATTAACCCCACGAACTCAGCCCCAGTAACGAGGCTGGGAGCCATTAATGCCTAATGATGTTGCATTGTCTTCCAATAACAAACCATCTCACCAGTTGGTTTTATAGGGGACCAGCTGTTGTTAATTGGGGAAGATGAGCATGAAATGGCAGCTTTCACACCTGACCAAGAGACAGTGGTGTCATCAGGGGGCAGGATGGGCATCGCCTGCTGCAGGCAGGGGGCTCCTTAGCTCTGCCTGGGCGAGGAATGATACAGGCAGCGACGTGAGGCTCCTGTCCCTCTCACAGTCTTGGCAGGCAGGGAAAACAAAAGTGTCAGGATCACCTAATGTCCTATCTCTCCCAAAGCTCAAGAGCATCACCTACCACACATGGCCTCTCCACATGCTCATGAGTGTGTCTCTGGCAAATTGAGGGACTATCCCAGGTCTGGACCCAACATGGCCCACCTGGAGCCTCTTCCAGCAACTGGTTACTTGATCACAAGGGCTCCAACCTCATCAATGGATTGATCCATGGATGAGTTCACAGCTGAATGGGAGGTGGGGCCCAATCAGAGGAAATAGGCCACTGGGGGTATGACTTTGGAGGGCAGGACTTGTTCCCTAACCCCCCTCTCTTCATCGCTCTTCTAATCTTGCTGTCTCTGTTTCCTAGCTTCCCTGAAGTGAGCAGCCTTCCTCTGCCGGGTGCTTCTGCCATGATGTTTCTAGCTCAACTGACAATGGAACTGGTCAGTCATGGACTGAACCCTCTGACACTGTGAGCCAAAGTCGACCTTCCTTCCTATGTGCTGTTTATCTCAGGTACTCGTCACAGCAATGACAACCTGAAGAATGCATGATCCAAGGGGCGTGGCCTACAGGCTGTCACACAGAAGGTGGCTCAGTGACATTTTCTTTGGCATTTCCCTTCTGGTGTTACAGAAGAGCTGGTTCTAGCAGTGGATACAAAGCACAGTATGAAGGTGAAGA
Organism: Dasyprocta punctata; assembly: GCA_004363535.1. Taxonomy (NCBI): domain Eukaryota; kingdom Metazoa; phylum Chordata; class Mammalia; order Rodentia; family Dasyproctidae; genus Dasyprocta; species Dasyprocta punctata. The sequence continues at coordinate 21,161 of RJWM01030474.1, forward strand.
GAGAAAGAGACATGCCAGTGGGAGACTTTAAGGAAGCTCCTGAGCAAGACTAAAGTTCATGATGTCTGGGAGTCACAACTTACACTACTAGAAGGATTAGTCTCTGTTGTTTGCAGCCCAGAGCTTCCCTGCATGGGGAAATCACTCCCAAGAGGCCCCAGGTGAGGTTGGTAATGAGATGTGGGTACAGTCAGGGGAAAGGCAATTGCTGAGGCTTTGCAATGAAAGGAGAAGGAGCCAGGAAATCAAATGAATGGAAAACTTGCTGTGTGCACTTCAACCTTGGAGTTGCCAGTCACCCACGATCTTCCCAAGACACCTGAAAGCACATTACACTGCCCCTCATTTCCCAACTGGAGGAACTCAAGCTCTGTGATACCCAGCAACGGGCTAATCTGTAGCAGAGGGCAGAGCAGTGCCCACAAAGCTCCCCTTGGGCACTCTGTTGATGGCACTGCTCTGCTGCCGTGGACTTGTGAGCCACTGTAGCCCCTTCTGCCACCACCAGAGACAGGAAGCTCCACGTCTCCCATCTCCCAGGGAGCTGTCAGCCTGCTTGCCTCCTGTGGGCTGAGAAAAGCACAGGCCTCTGTCTGTGCCTATATTTGCCTTTATTTTCAGCATTGCTGCGAAAGACGAGAATGTGGAGCATTAAAACATGTACTGTAAATAAACCAAATTAAAGTAAAATTGACTCATTTAGCAAGCAGCCTCCGATCTTGCATTAGAGGCAATTGAAGAGATTTCACAGATTTTAGTAACCAGATAAGATTATTATATAAACAGACTTCTGCATTGAATGATGAGCTATATCTTGAGGAGAATATTTGAAATCAATAGCAATACAGGCTGAGAATTAAGTAATGTGGTTAAGCACCTTTGAATGATGCCATTTTAAAGAGCTGATTAGAAATAAATATGCCAATTGCAGCAGAGCTGATAGCTGGAATCAAGTGATGATTAATCAGTTGGGGCCTGAGAACCAGGTGCCATCTTTGTGAGGATGTTGCCAGCCTGGGCTGTCCTTGCAGAAGAGGGACCGAGGTGGCTTCACTGGTGACTCTGTGAAGGGACAAGGAAGAAGAGAGCAGAGCCCTCATGCAGGACAACAACTGTGCCCACCCAGGGGCTATCCACCGCCATGTGTAAGGCGGGGCCTGCAGCCAGCATGGGATTAGCTGTAAGCGGCTTAAACTGTTCACGCAGGGCGAGCCAGCAGCAGGGAGCAAATTATGTTGGGGACACCAGCGACCCCGGCCTTGCATCTGGAATGCCCAATTACCATGCGACTTGGAAATGATTGGTCTCTTGGCCGCCCTGTAATCATCTCTCACTGGGATGATGGCACCAGCTTCCTGATGGGTCCCCACAGAGCTGGTGACGCCTTGTGCACATGGTCACCATAGCGATTTTTTCAATCATGGCTCAGATCCTGTCACTCCCATTGTAGGAGCTCATTCCTCAGCCCCACAGCAAGTGTAGATGCCTTAGCTCAAGGTGCAAAGGCTTCAGGCCCAGCTGTTGCTAGTCATCTTGTTCTCTCTTGCATCCCATTCCTGCCCTGTGATGGCACCAAACTGCTTAGTGGCAGCATACTTGTGTTATGTTGTCACACTGTCTCTGCTCCTACTGGGTCACATCTCCTCCGCATTCGCTGAAACCTCACCCTTCTGGTATCTGATTCAAAAGCTGGAAAGTCCACCTTGACCTTTCCTTCCTCTGGACTCAGTTACCATTAGCCCCTGAATGTCCTTTCCTAGGTCCCGTTGGAGTCATCCATGAATTCTCTTTCATTCCATAGATGCTGATTAGCACCTCTGCTGCGCCACCCTCTGTAGCTCCTGAAGGTGCAGGGAGAGATCACAAGTGTGGCCACTGTGCTCTTGGGTTTCAGACTTTCACACCAAGCACTTAATACTTTGTAGAGCTCTGGGCTCTGAGAGATGAGATGTGCTTATTTAATTCACCTGGTATAAGCAAGTTCTCAAAAATTAGTTGAATGAATGAATGAATGAGATCCAACAAATGAATGAGTGGCAAAGATGGATCAGTGGGAGACAGTTGCAGGGAAGCAAGATTTTCCTGGTAGAAGGAGCTGGGGCTCTGCCCAGAATCCCATAAGCTGCCTTCCGTAGGGCGGGGCTCCTGGCAGGCGCTCAAGGCAGTCAGGCGAAGGAGACCATCTGTCAGAGATGTTCCAGAAAAGGCTCAGAATTGGCAGACTGAAGGCATGGTGCTGTG
>RJWM01030475.1:0-23375 GCA_004363535.1 Dasyprocta punctata
GAGAAGTGTGTATTCATCTCAGATGCCCATTTTTGGATTGGGTCCTTGAATTTTAGGGGTCTGATTTCTTTTAATTCTTTATATGTTTTAGATAGAAGTCCTTTGTCTGATGGACAATTGGCTAAGATATTTTCCCAGTTTGTGGGTTTTCTTTTCACTCTGTTGGAGATTTCCTTTGACATGCAAAAACTTTTTAGTAAGATGAGATCCCAGTTTTTGTTTCTGGAAAGTGTTTCCCATGCAATTTGATTTTTGTTCATGAACTCTCTGCCTACTCCTGTGTCATCAAGATTTTTGCCTAGTTTGTCTTCTAGTAGGTTTAGTGTCTCTGCTTTAATATTCAGATCTTTGATCCATTTTCACTTTATTTTAGTGCATGGTGATAGGCGTGGATCTAGTTTTAGTTTACGGCATATAGAAAACCAGTTTTTCCAGCCCCATTTGTTAAAGAGGCTATCTTTCTTCCAATGTACATGTTTGGCCCCTTTGTCACAGATGAGGTGGCTAAGTGTGTTTGTAGTTGTGGCTGTATCCTCTGTTCTATTCCATTGATCTTCAGGTCTGTTTTGATTCCAGTACCATGCTGATTTTATCACAGTGGCTTTGTAGTATAGTTTCAAGTTGGGAATTGTGATGCCTCCTGCTTTGCCTTTATGGCCCAGAATTGCCTTTGGTATTCTAGGTCATTTATGGTTCCAGATGAATTTCAGGAATGCTTTCTGTAGCTCTGTGAGGTAGGCAAGTGGTATTTTGATTGGGATTGCATTATATCTGTATAATGATTTTAGGAGAATGGCCATTTTCACAATGTTTGTTCTTCCTATCCATGAACAGGGAATATCTTTCCATTTTCTGAGATCTTTGATTTCCTTTTTTAGAGTAATGTAATTTTCACTGTATAGATCTTTTACTTCCATTGTTAGATTGATTCCTAAGTATTTCATTTTTCTGGATGTTACAGTGAAGGGTGTGGTTTCCCTTATTTCTCTCTCAGTGACTTTGTTGTTTGTGTATAGGAATGCTGTTGATTTTTGAGTGTTGACCTTGTATCCAGTAACATTACTCAATTTAGTTATTACTTCTAGAAGTCTTTTAATGGATTTTTGGGGGTCTTCTATGTAGAGTATCATATCATCTGCAAAGAGTGATAATTTTACTTCTTCCTTTCCTATCCTTATTCCCTTTATTTCTTTCTCTTGTCTAATTACTCTGGCTAGTATTTCCAGAACTATATTGAATAGAAGTGGTGATAATGGACATCCTTGTCTTGTTCCTGATTTTATGTTGAAAGTTTTCAGTTTTTGTCCATTTAGTAAGATGTTGGCTGTTGGTTTATGATATATGGCTTTTATCAGGTTGAGGTAGAGACTCATCCCTTCTGATTTTCTGTAGGGTTTTTATCATGAATGGGTGTTAGATTTTGTCAAAAACTTTTTCTGCGTCTGTCGAGATGATCATGTGGTTCTTGTCCTTGGCCCTGTTGATATGGTGTATTACATGTATTGATTTGCATATGTTGAACCATCCCTGCATTCCTGGGGTGAATCCCACTTGATCGTGGTGTATAATCTTTCTGATAACTTGTTGTATTCTGTTTGCCAGTATTTTATTGAGGATTTTTGCATCTGTGTTCATTAGGGAGATTGGCCTGTAATTGTCTTTTTTGGTTGGGTCTTTCTCTGGTTTTGGTATTAGGGTAATACTTGCTTCCAGGAATGAGTTAGGGAGACTTCCTTCTCTTTCAATTTCATTGAAGAGTTTGAGGAGTGTTGGCATTAAGTCTTCCCTAAATTTCTTGTAGAATTCAGCAGTAAATCTATCAGGGCCTGGGTTTTTCTTTGTTGGTGGGGTTTTAATTACATTTTCAATTTCATTAGCTGAGATTGGGTTATTCAGCAGCTTTACTTCTTCTTGATTCAGCTTTGGTAGTTCATAGGTTTCTAGGAATCTGTCCATTTCTTCTGTGTTATCAAGTCTATGTGAGTAAAGGTTTTCGAAGTAGGTGTTGATGATCTTCTGTATTTCCACCGGGTCTGTAGTGATTTCACCCTTTTCATTTCTTATTGCATGAATCTGAGTTTTTTTCTTTCCTCTTTGATAAGGTTGGCTAGGGGTTTATCAGTTTTATTTACTCTTTCAAAGAACCAACTCTTCGATTCATTAATTCTTTGTATTGTTTTCTTAGTTTCAATTGCATTAATTTCTGCTCTGATCTTTATAATTTCTTCCCTTCTTTGGGCTTTTGACTTGACTTGCTCTTCTTTTTCAAGAACTTTGAGGTGTAGCATTAGGTTGTTTATGTGTGCTCTTTCCATTTTTCTGATGTGGGAGTTTACTGCTGTAAATTTCCCTCTGAGGACTGTTTTCATTGTGTCCCACAGGTTCGGGTAATTTGTATTTGCATTTTCATTCCATTGTAGATATTGTTTAATTTCTTCTTTAACTTCTTCTGTGACCCATTGGTTGTTTAGGAGGGTATTATTTAATTTCCATGTGTTTATACGGTTATGGTACGTTTTTTTGTCATTCATTTGCAATTTTACTGCACTGTGGTCAGATAATGTGCATGGGATTATTTCAGTTCATTTGCATTTACTTAAGCTTGATTTGTGGACCAGTATATGATCTATTTTAGAGAATGACCCATGTGCAGCTGAGAAGAATGTATATTCTGATGTTGATAGGTGGAATACTCGGTATACATCAACTAGGTCCATTTGTTCACAAGCTTGATTCAGTTCTGCTATTTCTTTGCTGATTTTTTGTTTGGTTGATCTATCTCTCTGTGACAATGGGGTATTAAGGTCCCCTGTTATAACTGTATTGTTGTTTATTTGGTGTTTCATGTTATTAAGAATTGTCTTACATAGTTGGGTGCTCCCATATTTGGTGCATATATATTTATGATTGTGATCTCTTCCTCTTGAAGTTTTCCCCTAACAAGTATGTAGTGACCTTCTTTATCTCTTTTAATCATTCTCAGTTTGAAGTTTGCATTGTCTGCAAACAAAATAGCTACCCCTGCTTTTTTCTGGGTTCCTGTTGCAGGAGTATTGTTTTCCAGCCTTTGATTTTTAGTCTGTGAATTTCCTTTTGAGTGAAATGTGTTTCTTGTACACAGCATATTGTTGGATTTTGTTTCTTAACCCACTCTGCTAGTCTGTTTTCTTTTTATTGGTGAGTTGAGACCATTTACATTGATTGATATAACTAATATGTACCGGCTCATCCCTGTCATGATATATTTCTGTTGTTGGTTTTCTGCGTTTTTTGTTTAATTATTTGCCCTGCTTAGTGGTTTCTTTTTGTTGTTCTTAAGAGCGTTGTTATCTTTGTCTGTTTCTAGAGTGTCTTTGAGTACTCTTTGTAGTGTTGGTTTGGTGGCCATAAATTTCTTCAGTTGTTCTTTGTCATGGAAGTATCTTATTTCTCCATCAATGTTTAAGGATAGTTTTGCAGGGTACATCAGACTGGGTTGAAAGTTGTTTTCTTTCAGGTTTTGAAATACTTCACTCCAAGCTCTTCTTGACTTAAATATTTGTGTTGAGAAGTCTGCCGTGATTCTGATAGGCTTTCCTTCATAGGTGATCTGTTTCTTTTCTCTGACAGCTTTTAATATTTTGTTCTTGTGCTGTATTTCTGATATCCTAATTATTATATGTCTGGGTGAGGATTTATTTTGGTTAGGGTTAATTGGGGTTCTGTATGCCTCAGTTACCTGTATTTCAGATTCTCTTCCCATGTTTGGAAAGTTTTCTGCTATTATTTCTGTGAATAGTCTTCACGGGTCATTAGTATTGACCCCTGTTTTTTCGTTTATGCCTATTAATCTTATGTTATTTCTCTTGACATCATCTTGTAGCTGTTGAATTGTTGTTTCTTGATTCCTTATTATTTTTAAGAGATCTTTTCTTTCCTGATCATAAGCTTCCATACTGTCTTCAAGGTGTGAAATTCTATCTTCAGTTTCATTCCAGCAGTTTTTCAAACTTTCCATGGAATTTTTCATTTCCTGAATTTCCCTTTGAACCTGTTTCATGCATTCTGTTTGTGTCTTATATTGTTCATTGAAAGTTTCCATCATTTTCTTATTTTCTTCTGTTTTTTTATCTTGATGTTCTTTAGATACACACATTTGTTTCATAATGATTGTCATTTCATTTTTTAACTGAGAAATTATTTCTGATTTGAGTTTCTCTATAGCTTCATGGAGTTGTTTCTTTAGTGCATTTGCTATCATTTCAGAAAGTTCATTTGTGAGACTCCCAGTGTCTTCCATTTCAATGTCTCTTGGGTTTGTTCTCAGTGGACTGGGGGATTGAGACTGCCTCTTGGTTTTTCGTTTTGTCATTTTCTTCTGGGACCTGTGCGGCTGGGCAGGCAGCCTCCCAGTGAATTGTACTGGAACACTGTGTTGGGTAGAGCTTCAGTCCTCCAGTATCCCCGTGGCTAGCTGGGGCACACTCCCAGATTATGGCGCTGGACCCTTGTGTTCCGTGGTTTGTGAGGCTGGCCATGTATTCCCCTGATGTACCTTGTTGGGTTGCTCTGGGGTGCTGGGCTATGTGTCCTGTGAGTCTGGCTGGGCGTTCCCCTGGTGGGTTGTGCTGAGTTGCGTTCTGGGTAGAGCTGGATCCTCTGCACAGCTAGTGAGGGTGCACTCCCAGACTGTGCTGCTGGCGCCTCTGCCTTACTGGGTGGGGACCTCCGGGACCCAGGCTGCTAGACAGAGCACACCCCGGAGTTTGGTGCCACCTGGACCTTGAGTCTGGTTGCGAGTTAAGAGCCTCTGGAGTGCTGCGCCGGGCAAGCCCGGGCGAGTCCCAGGTGTATAGTGCTGGGGCCTTGCTCCTGGTTGGGCGGGGGCGCAACCTCTAGGACCTGCTGCGCAGCCGGCAACCCTGAACAATGGAGCTCGCGCCTTGTGCTCTGATGGGCAGAGCTCAAGTTCTCTCAGGCCCTGCAGCTACACTGGCCAGTCCCTGATGAGCAGCTCTAGGGCTCTGGGCTGAGCTGTGTTCAGTACCTCTGTGTCCTGCGAGGCTGGCCAGGCATTCCCCTGGTGGTTTGTGCTGAGACGTGAGACTGGATAGAGCTGGATCCTTTGTGCAGCTATTGAGGGTGCACTTCTGGGCTTTATTCTTATTATAAAGTATACCAGAGACTTCTGTATTGCTGTGATCTCAAGATCTGAGTGATTGACATTCATTAACTGTTCAGAAACTGAATGATGAGTCCTAATACCTGTAGCCCCTGTCATTTCTGTATTGATGCGTAAATGATTATCTGGTTGCCTTTGCAAATCATAACAAGGTAGAACTGCATTAGTTATTTGAGCAACTTGTAGCGTTTTTATGCTTTAGTTTTGTCTCATTTAAATTGGGCTTAGGATTTATGTGGTGGAAAATGTAGAGATCTGAGAAACTTGGGATAAATCTCTTTTCTTCTCATTATCTTTAATAGGGGGAACCTGGCAACTTCAAGTTTTTGGTGTATTTTTAGTGCACTCCTAGTTTCTGTTGTACAGAATTGCTCAAGGAGTGCTAGCAAAGGTTAAACCGAATATGACCACTTTCATGAAATACACGAAAGTCTTTATACACTTACGAGCTTTGCTAAGGTTAAAAAGCACCAAGTCCTGGTAAGATTGCAGAACAACTTATCTTACAGATTGCTGGCTGGAAGGCATGATGATATAGCCCCTCTAGAGGAATTTGGCAGTTTCCACTTTGAATATTTATGCTAGAAAAATGAAAATTCATATTCACCAAAAAAGCCTGTATGCAAATGTGTCTGTGAGCACCAAAATGGAAACAACTGAGAGCCCCCTGAGAGGGAATACGTAAACCAAAACAACTATATCATGTAATACTAGACTCAACAACTTGGATGCATTTTAAATGGATTGTGTGAAGTCAAACTTTCTAAAGATTATATGCTATATGGTTCCATTATTTGATATTCTAGAAAATGCCATGTTATGGAAACAGATGAGTAGCTGGGACTGGGAGTTGGGGAAAGGCCTGACTGCAAAGGAGAATCATGAGTACATTCTTTGTGGGTGTTGGACTTCACTGTGTTTTGTTAGTGGTAGTGGCTATAAGAATTTATGTATCTGATAAGACACATAGGACTGTATAACTGCCCATAGTAAACTGTATTGTATATGCGTTTGAAATAATAACTGAATAATAAAAGTAATGGAACAAGTTTGGCCTGTATTTTGCAAGTTGAAACTCATTGACAGGGATTAAATTTCAAGTGCTAGATTCTTATTCTGTGGTACAGATTGTTCTCTTTATTGCAGGTTTGAACTTAGTAAGACTGGGTGTGATCAGGGAGGAATAAAGCCATGCTTTCACTTGAAGGTCCAGATGAAATAAAATATTCTGTTCACATCAGTCAGTTATATATCAGTTACTTTTTAAAAGGCATTTAAAGAAAAAACTGTGAAGTAAGCATGGTACATAGAGTAACAATACAGGTAACTAGAACACCTTGTTACATAAGAGGACTACTTGCTTTTAAAAGCTAGATAGAATGTTTACAGGCTTTCAACCTAATACTTACACAAAAGCATCATGTAAGTATTATAGCTTATCTTACTCCTTGAGGTACCATACTTTTTCTTTTTCTTTCAGGTTAGTGACGCCTTTGAAAATAGCATAGATTTCTTAGGGAAAAAAATGCATATAGGTTCCTGCCTGCAAACCTTTACTTGTAGTAAATTTCACAGTGTCCTTGAACTTACGGAATGAACATGAAGCTAAAAAGCCTTGGTTTAGATTTGATGTTTTAAAATAGCAAAAGCATGAGCACTGGAGTCTCAGTTTTTTTAAAATTTTAAAGAGAATAAAACTGAACAGAATAGAATGAAGCAATCAAAACAGAACAATGAAAGTGATACAGGACTTCAAATGATGATAGGAGGAAATCAACAGTGGCTACCAAATACATCCCGTTATCTTAAAATAGCTGCCCATACCATCAGGCATAATAAAATCAAACAAAACATGGTAGAATAAAACCAAACCTAACAAAACAATGAAAATGATAGAAGAATTCTAAACAAGATAATAGGAAATTAACAATGGTTACCACTTTTCCTTTTTAGATGTTTCCTCCTCTATCACCTTCACAATATCTATTGTATACTTTGGATCCCACAAGCTCCTTCAGTGTTTTATGGTAGGGAGATGACATGGTGTTCACCCTTATGAGTCTGAAACATTTCGCCCATGAGCATGATGTCAAGTTGCATCCATTTACCTACAAGAGCCTTCATATTATCCTTCTTTGTAGCCGAGTAGTTCTCCATTGTATAAACATACCATATTTTTCATATCCATTCCATGGTTGATGGATAAGCTATCTCTGGTTTTTTCTGGTTTCCTGTCACATGGAACATTGTTTTCTCTCTTTTGACTTCTGGTTTATGAATTTGCTTTCGAGTTAAATGTGTTTCTTGTGTACAGTATATTGATAGATTTTGTTTCTTGATCTGCTCTCCCTGTTTCTTTTTATTGGTGAATTGAGGCCATCTACATTAATAGTTACAATCAACATGCACTGGCTTGTCTGTGCCATGCTGTCCATCTGTTGTTGGCCCCTACTTTTCCCCTCCGTTCAGTTGCCTGCCCTGTTTGCTTATATCCCCCTGCTGCTGTTTTTCTCTCTCTAGAATATCCTTCAGTACTCTTTGTAGGGTTGGTTTGGTGGTCATAAATTCCTTCAGTTGTTCTTTTTCATGGAAGTATCTTGTTTCTGCATTACTTTTGAAAGATAGTTTTGCAGGGTGCATCAGTCTGTGTTGGAACTCGTTCTCTTTCAGGATTTGAAATACTTCACTTCAGGTTCTTCTTGACTTGAGGGTTTGTGTTGAGAAGTCTGCAGTGATTCTGATGGGTTTCCCTTTATAGGTGATCTGTTTCTTTTCTCTAACAGCCTTTAATGTTCTGTTCTTGTGCTGAATTTCTGGGATCTTGATTTTTACCTTTCTGGGTGTAGGTTTATTTTGGCTATAGCTAGTCGGAGTTCTTCATGCCTTGCGTATCTGTATGCTTGGTCTTTTCCCCATGCTTGGGAAGTGCTCTGCTATTACTTCTATAAATAGTCTCTTTATGTCATTTGTGTTGGCCCCGCTTTTTCCCTGGCACCTATCACTCTTAAATTACTTTTCTTTGCATTGCCTTGCAGCTGTTGAATTATTTCCTGGTTCCCTGCTATTTTAAAGAGATCTTTCCTTTTGTGATTGCTAGCTGCCATCCTGTCTTAGAGGTCTGAAAGTGTGTTGTGTCTTCAGTTTTCTTTTGCTACCTTTCTTTCTTTCTTTCTTTCTTTTTCTTTTTTTTTTTTTTTTTTTGCGGCACTGGGGATTGAACTCACAACCTTGCGCTTGCCAGGGCAGGCGCTTAAGCCGCTGAGCCAAACTCCCCAGCCCTGGTTTTTTGAGGCAGGGTTGCACTATGTAGCTCAGGCTGGCCTTGCGCTCGCGTTGTAGCCTGAGCCGGCCTCGAACTCACAATGCTCCACCTACCTCAGCCTCCCGAGTGCTGGGATTAAAGGCATGTGCCACCACGCCCGGCTCTTCTTTTGCTACCTTTCAATGGAGTTTTAAATTTCCTAGATATCTCTTTTGAGTCTGTTTCATGCATTCCAGTTCTTCTCTATAGTGTTCATTCAAGGTTTCCCTCATTTTCCTATGCTGCTCTTTTTTTTTAACCTATGTCTTCTTTAGATATGCTTAACAACCCTTTTATTATGTTTGTCATTTCTTCTTTTACCTGAGATATTATTTCTGATGTGATTTATTGTACAGCTTCATAAAGTAGTTTCTTTTCTTCAGTTGCCATCATCCCAGAAATTTCAGATGTGCGACTTCTACTTTCTTCCATGTCCATGTCTCCTGGACTTGTTCTGTGTGGGCTGGAGGCAAGAGATTGTGTTTTGCTCCTTCGTCTTGCCATTTCCTTGGGTTCCTCCAGATGAGCTGGTTGTGGGGTCTCAGGCGCTTCCCACGTCATCTACCCATCCACAGTGTAGCGGGATGAGTCAGGCACCTGGGTTTCTCCTAGCCTAGGTTCCCTGGGAGGTGGCGGGGTGCAAGGTGAACTTTTACAGATCTGTGCTGTTACACTGAGGCTTCCCAGATGGCCATGGGTGCATGGTAGCGGTGCTGCTGCTTCTCTCAGCCTGCGTGGCTACACAGAGCCTCCCCCAGTGGCAGCAGGTGCACAGAGGCATATTTGTCTGATTCTCCTGGCCTATACTGGTTGCCCTCAGGAAGCAAGTATTTGCAATGGTGGCCTGCGGGCGCATGGGGAGAATCTGGCTGTTTCTCTCACTCACGCTGGTTACCGTAGGGAAGCAAGCTTTTGATGTTGTGGGCACACAGGGCTGGGCCTGGCTGTTTCTTCCTGCGGGTACTGGTTACGTGAGGGAAGCAAACTTCCCAATGGATGATGGTGGGCATTCAGAGGTAGATTTCTCAGTTTGTTTTTTTATCCAGCTTAATTGCAACAGTTTGTGGAAAATATTACATCTCTGTGTTACTCAGTTTCCTCATGTGTAAAATAGAAGAAAGTATAGTGCTAGTTTGCAAGCCAGTCATTTCAGAAATAACATTACCAATATCTAGTAACCTTTTAGAGGCACAAAATATTGGTAAAACTATGACAAGGGATGGTGATATGTGGCATAAAGGAAAAGATAGGCTAGGCCTAAAAGAAAGACTCTTCAAAGTAGGACGAGGCAGCTTTTCTTATGCTGCTACTGATTGTTCAAGGAATCATCACTTTCAACTTGAGTAAGAGGGTGTTTGTGTATTTCAGTTTCTGCAAGTAGTCCCTAATTATGTAAGGAAGTTTCTACAGTGTACTTTTTGACACAGATCTGCTTTAAATGAAAGTGATAAGGATTTATGTGGGTAGAGGGTGAATGGTGAGATAAAGACATTCTCCTTTTCTGAGTTTCCAAGTCTCACTTAGTTGTCTCAGCTCTTTAGTGCTTCAGTGGTTAGTGAGAATGGTAAATTAGTTGGATTTTCCCTGACAGACCTGTGTATAGTAGTGATCAGGGTAACTCTCAGGTAGTTTGAGTGTGAACACTGAAGACCTACTCTAGAGAAAGCATGTGGAGAACCATCCTGAGTGGAATTTTCATTCTCATTAGTCATGGTAAGTAAGTAACAAGAAGACGTAACCCACTTTGAGAGTGGGGGTCCTCCCAACAAAGAGAATTTTAAATTTGGAATCTGAAAGAAAGAAAACAGGTTTAGAATAGATTGCACTGAAAACAACCTGTGCAATCCCAGTGTTGTATATCTGATTTTGGTTATGGGTCCTTAGATTTAATCATTTGGTAGGTAATTTAGTTGCCACAGTGTTCGATAGTTTCACATGGAGATTTTTCCTGAACTGCAGTAGTGTTTGTATGTTTTTTCAGTTATCATCCCCGCCAAAGAAGAAAATAATAACATATGACAAAACTGTTCATGGATTTTCTTTTCTTGGCAGAGGATTAATAACCATTGACTCTTAAGATGAGCAGTGGTTTAGCAGCTGCAGGGCTAAAGATCTAAAGGTTACTTCTTAAAACTTGGTTTGGTCCCAGAGTCAAACTCTCTTTATTATTTTCTTTTGTACTTTTATTTTTCCAACATACACATTTTTATTAGGCCATATTTTACAACTGGATTTCTTTGTAGAATTCTCATACACCTATAATATACTTTGTCCCCCCATTACTGTCCTGCACACACCTCTCATTGCTTTCCTCTTACCTAATAGTCTGCCTTGTATTTTATGTCCTCTTTTTTCCTTTCTCTCTTTCCTCTCTTCCATGCGTCATCTGTTCGTTCATCCTTTCTTTTCTAGTTCTGGGGATTGAATTCAGAGACTTGTGCTTGCTAGTGAGGTGCTCTCCACCTAACCCTCCTCCCAATTTTTATTTTTTATTTTGAGATAAAGCCTTGCCAAGTTGCCTAAGCAGGAGTGGAACTTGCAGTGCTCCTTTGTTAGCCTCTCAAGTAGCTGAGATTACAGCTTGCCTTCTTTGATTTCACATATCAGGGAAAACACATAATACTTGTGTTTTGGAGTCTGACTTATTTTGCTTAACATGACTATCTCCAATTCCATTCATTTTCCTGCAAATGACATGATGTTATTATTTCTTATGACTGAATAATACTCCATTATGTATTAAGTCTCATTTTTCTCATGCTGGCATATTAGGAATATTTTCCTTCCACGCAGTATGAGAATTCCTGCATCACATGGGACTTCAGGTTTAAGAGGCAGTAGAGAATAGTAGAAAGAATGGTGATTTTGGAGTCTCAAGATGAAAAAGAACTTTAGAGCTTACTGCATAGGTTGATGGGATATGAAAGTACAAGTAGTTCCTGATTATTACATCATCAATATTTTGTTTAGTTGGACAGTCTGACAGTTTGAAAAAGATACAACCTTCTAGCAGGCTTATTGTTAAATGTCCTAAAGGCACGTAATTTTCTTGCAGACAGGATATGTGTTGGAGATACATCCTGCATATAAGTGACTTTAAGACATTATGTACGTAGATTTTCTGTGGTGTAAGCTGGGCTTTTGTAGAGATCTTTCCTATTAATTAAACAGGAAATCAGCTGTTTAACAGTATGAAATACTGTCGTAGGAGAAAGGAAAGAGAAAAGTGTAAGTATTTAGAAGACTTTTCATTCGTTCTTAAAAAAACCAAAGAAATCAGATCTATGGTGAAATTAGAGAAGAAAGAGAAAAAAAGAGTTTTAATGAGTATATCAGGGTTCAACTAGACAAGCAGAGCACTAGGAGAAATAAATATCTTAAGGTTAACATATGGCTTTCTCCATCAAGGAGGTTGGCTAAGTAAGTTTAAAATGTGTGGACAGGAATAGAAGTCCTGAGCAATGTGAAACTCTGTGGGCACAGACTGTGGCTGTCCTCCACAGGTGAAACCCCTACTCTGCAGGGCAAAGCTAAGCCCTGCCATTATTTTTATTTATTTGTATTTTTTTTAGCTCTGCATTTTATAGTCTTTCACCTGATTTAGTGAAGCCTACCCATATTCAAGACGCACCTCCCTTATAAAGTCAGCTGATTAAGAGCTGTAATTACATCTACAAAAGAAGCGACAAGGAGAGTAAAGATGAAAAGGTTGGTGGAAATGCTGTAGGGACATAAAACATTCCCTGGCGGAAATTAAGTTCATAATAGAATGAAGGACCCAGGTTATGTGATTTAAAAACAAAGTCAATTAACTCATAAAATAGACCTAGAATCATGAGAGAAAATATAGATAAGAATAGAGAAGAGTGAGTTTTTGGTACTATGCAGTTCAAACTGAGACAAAAGGAACAAAAGTAATGTGACAGATGTAGATTAAACACTTTTATGCTGTTTAAAGAAGGTGGATCAGAGGAAACTTCCATTTGTATGTTCATTTGTTCATCCTTTTGTACCTTGACCTTTTCTTGAGACCTAATTCACGTGATTTCTGTGAAGTTCAAATTAAAATATGTGAAAAATGAACAAGAGAACATTTGAACGACCTAGTATTATATATACAGGATGGGCTACTACTCAGTAAAAAGGAATATAGTACTGATGCATGGGATTATGAGTCAGTCTGAAACATGCTGAATGAAAGAATCCTTGCACAAGAGAATCTATTTTATAATTTCATTTTTTTGAACTTTTAGGCTAGGCAAAACCACTCTACAATGAAAAATTAAGAACAGTTGTTGACTCTTAATGAGAGGGTTCAACTAGGGAATGATGTGAAGGAACTTTATTGGATGGTGATAATGTTCTATATTTTGATTAGTATTTAGCATAGGTATATGCACTTGTCAGAATTTATCAAATGGCATATCATACCATTTCTGTAAGACTATAAACCACCTAAAACTATAACCATATACTGAACTCTAGTTATACTGAGGCCAAGTACACTCATGTCTTCAAGCTCACTTTGAAATGCATACAAATAAGATGGATTTATGAATATATAGAAGCAATGATAAAGCCATGTGTGGTGGCACATACCTGTAAATCCCAGCATTCGGAAGGCTGAGGCAGGAATGTTGCTGTGAGTTCAAGGCCAGCTTGAGTTGAAGTACATAGCAAAACTCTGTCTTAAAAACTGGGGTGGGGGGGGAACTAATTGAATAAATATGTGATAGAACAAATGCAAAAAAAAATTATTTGTAGGACCTAGGTCTGTACTTGGTTATTTGTTGTATAGTTCTGTTTCTGTGTACATTTGAAATAATAAAATGGCAGTCTGGGCCTGGTGGCGCACATCTGTAATCCCAGCACTCAGTTGGCCGAGGCAGGAGGATTCCCATGAGTTCAAGGCCAGCTTGGGTTACATAGTGAGACTTGTCTTAAAAAACAAAAACAAAAACAAAAAACCCCAAAAAGTCCATAAATGAACGAATGAACGAACGAATGAATGTATGTATGTATTTAAACTTAAAAGGCTGCCTTTAAAACTACACCATTAACTTGCTTTTATATACGCATATATGTAGAGATAGCATGGAGTTACAGAAAGAATATGGCATTTAGGTATGAGAGAAGAATTTTCAAATCCCAATTCTGACTGTGGCCAAATCATTCTATGAGCCTATGTTCATTTTCAAAATGAAGATAATGAACTCTCATAGAGTTATTGTACAGACTAAAAGGAAAAAGTTGAGATAGACTACGTAGCTCACTAGATGGACAGTAGCAGCCCTCCCTTTGTATTACTTTTCCTCTGTTGTCTGCAGAACCATGCTAGCTATAGTCAGGTGTGGCATGTCCTACTGAGGACTTCAGCATTAGGTGGGGAGTAGGAGTTGGAGTGTAAGGTGAGGTATAGTACAGGAATCAAGGTGCAAGGTTCTGATCAGGTGTGTGGTCTTATTGTTAGAACTGTACTCATAAACATGAGCAAATAAAGGACCAAAAGGATGGAAGAACAAAGGGAAAGCTACTTGATGGAGGCATTACCCAGTAAGACTGGAATTAACTGGCTCTGGAAAAATCACATACCTATATTTTATGGTTGGTCAGTGCCTTATTAGCTCTTTAGATTTTGATAAGGGTATCAAGCATTCTGTAAAGCACAAGTCAGATGATGACATTTGAACTTTCGTGAGAGTTCTTCTCCTTTTTTCTTTCCTTGCCACCTCCTCATAGGTGTTACTAAACTTGGTACCTGTACATGGATTATTATTGCTCCTGGGTCATTAATTTCTGTTTTGTTTTTGTGATACTAGGGTTCAAGCCCAGGGCCTTCGGCATGCTATGCACATGTTCTGTCACTGAGCTGCGTCCCTAACCCCTGGGGCATGATTTCACTCCAGCCTAATGCCTCTGCTTAAACACTTAAATCCTGGATAGTTCTTCAGGGAAAATATAAAATATGAAAGGTAAATTTAGTTTCCAAGGCGATTGACCTTGAAAATAAGGAAACTGCACCAATACACAAGTGACACGAAAACTGTGCAGTTCAGTGTAAAATCACAGTTTCAAAGATGTGGTCATTTCTCTTTGACATTCACATAGAGGAGCATTTGGGAATTTCAGAGTCGGGAACACACTGAACTCCAAGAAGTCTGCTTAGTGAAGAAGCTGAGACGAAGGCAGGCACAACTCTTGGGATTGGGTTGTGGGATCACATCCAGCAGCCTTTCAGATACTTTGGCTCTTGTCCTGTCAGGTTGGGCTCAAGAGGATGGCTAAGAAAGAGAGTGTGTGTGAATGGTGAGCCTAGAATGTAATTTGAAGTCCAGGAGAACAGGACGTGGAGCAGAGAAAGGGAAAAGAACTGCTTTTAATGAGTACCTGCTATAGCCAGTCATTAGGCTAGCATTTCACTTACCTCCTCTAACTTGTTACTGCTCTGAGTGAGGTGTTGGTGTCCCATTGTAGGTACAAAGACAGTGAAGCCCAGGCAGATGTGTTATGTCCGCTCACACAAATGGTAATAACAAGTTTGAACCCAGAGTTGCCTGACTCCAGAGCCCCTTCCTCATTCCACTACTTTCAGAATGACTTATACCAGAATGACTTATACCAAAAACAAGGAGCCTTCAAGTGAAATAAGCTCAAGCACATTTTCCTTTCTGAAGTTACTAGTATATTGTCATGAGTCAGTCTTTCTTTTTATGCCTGTAGATGCATTTGTTTTTCTCATCAAACAAATACTGAAAGTGCCAGTAATTTGATATGCCATGTGGAGAAATAAAAGACTTGAGTGTACTTAACAAGTAGAACTTGTTTTTAGTGTTTAACCAGCCAGCTCTTGGAGTAATTATACCCTTTATGATACACCCATCTAAGTCCTAGCAACTATTCTTCTTGGGTCCCCGTTTCGCAGGGCTGCATTTACCTTTTTTTTTTCTTTTTTCTAAAGAGGTGAAGAACATATATGAGTTGGCTTTATAAACTTTCCTGTGATATTGAACAGATGTTAAGTCAGAATACAGAAATGGCTTTCCTTTTTTGGGACTTTGTCCTAATGAAGATTTTGCTTTCCTTCCGTTTTTCTAGGTGGTTTTGTCTTTATGTGAGAGCTGATTGTACCTGGTTATAAAAAGTGGTTGAAACCTGCTGTCAGTATCAGAGGCACTTGGAGACAGTAGGGCTTCCCTAACTTGTATTTAGTTGTCACTGTTGCTACACTCTTGTTTATTTCCACTGTCTCCTTCATTTACAGATGGTGTCCCCCGGGAGACATTGATGCATTTTGCTGTACGGCTGGGACTGTTGAGGTTGTCCTGGTTCCTATTGCAGAAGCCTGGTGGCCGCGGAGCTCTGAGCATCCATAACCAAGAAGGAGCGACACCTGTGAGCTTGGCTTTGGAGCGAGGTTATCACAAGCTGCACCAGCTTCTAACTGAGTAAGCGCTTATTCTCCCCATTACCCTCCTTATGTTGCTAACCCCTTCCTCTTATTTATAGTAGTCTTGACCACTGTGCATCTCCCTGTCTGCCACAAATAAAAACCTAAGCTCTGTACCTTGCCTTCTGTTGGAGGTTGGTATGAAAGCTTGTTTCTGTTAGTCGCGTTGTTATCTGAGAGACAGAACAGTAAGTCAAATTAACCATTTTCTTTTCCCTGCCTCCCTGTTTTCACTGTTTCTTCCTTTTTACATTCTATTGAAAACTTAGAATGAGTCTTGTCGGTGGGAGTCGTGTAACATTACTACTGTATATTCAGTTTGTCCTGAATTAGTACAAGAGGAAACAGTTTTCCTATACCATTTACTTTTTTCTGATGTTGAGACTCGAAGGTCTTAATTGGAAACCATTACTTTCATAATGTAATTGCATACAGAAAACATGGCAAATGATTAAGCTTTCACTGAAATACACTTATTGTGAATAAAACTAAGAGCTGTAGCTGATCAGTAAAAAACGACTCAGTTGTTTTGGAAAGGGGCAGTAGGAAATCCTGTTTGTATTTGGGTTCAATTGTTAAACATTCTGACTGAGGACTTTGGAGGAAGGTTGTTAGTCAAAACATTTGAGAGTTCTTTCTTGTATAAATGGAGAAATAAATGCAGTACAACAGCCAGTACTTTTCTTTGGAATATTTATAGATGATGGAAGTTTCAAGGATAGCTTCTCTTGCTGAGTATATTTATTAGTTTTATGGTCATCATCTTTTCCACCACATTATCTGAACAAGAATAAACCCCCTGAATCTGTGTTCTTTACTGATTTAGAAACCCTTATAACCTGAAAACGTACTCCAGATTCTCAGATATTTTACTCATGCTAAATTTAATTGAATTGTATTTTGTTTTATCATTTTTAGGTGTGCTATGCAAGATAGTCAGGAAGTACCCCAAAGAGATCTCAGAATATAATACTACTTACAGTTACATAAACAGGTTTTTTTTTCCTTGATGTGCCAAATTTATGACTTTCCCAGTTCAGTCAGAGAGAAGGTTGTTTGCAGACAGCTCTCTGATGGGTGCTAGAGATACAGTGGAGGTGGGAGGGGTATTCTTCATTTCAAATGAGCTGTGGACACCTGAGCTCTACTATGAAAGTATTCCAGAGAGTGATATATTCCACTCCTTCCGCACTTCCCATCTGGCTGGTGCTTGGATTCATTCTCCTGGTGTCAGGAATGGAGGTCTTGTTCCAGAAGTTGAAACAATTGACTCAGTATAACTATTGTGAAGTTTAAATGCAGTTCCTCTAAATTTGATTTTATAGCACAGATGTCTGCTGAGAAGCAGAGTTAAGGAGTGCCATCCAAATGGGGAAATAAAGTGATTACAACAGCTTCATTATATGCTTGGAAGGGGCTGTCACAAGACTCTGATTGCAGCACAGTTTTAAGAAAATTGGAGTATTTTCTTGGAGATTTTTTGCTGCCTTTAAAGAAATACCTCTGTTACATGTGGAACGCCTACTTTGTGAAGGAAGAGAGGTAAGGGAAAACTAACGGGAGAACTGTCCAAGTGGAGGGCTTTAATAGGAGAATATGTGTACCTTGCTGCATATCCAGCCCTTGGCTTTAATTCTGGACTGTTAACTGTTCTGAGGGGGGGGGGGGAAACCCTACTAAGTCACAACTAGCAATTAAAAAGTGCTAAGGAACAGATTCTGGTCATTCTCTCAGTATCTTTACGATGATACTAGAAGACTGCTAGAATTCCAGCCACAGTTGGTCAGGAAAGTGTTTTTTGGGTTGTTTTGTTTTGGCCTACCTGCATGTTCTATATATTATATACATGCGTAAAATTTACTCTTTTAACCATGTTTAGGTATATAATTTGCAATTCACTATCCATTTCTAGAACAATTTATACCTCAAGTAGAAACTTTGTACCTATAATGTACTGACTTCTTACTTAGTCTCTTTCCCTAGCTGCCTAGTAACTTCTTTTCTACTCTCTTAAGGATTTGTCAGTTCTAGGTACTTAACATAAGAATCATATATATTTGTTCTTCTGTGCTTGATTTTTTACATGTAGTCCAATATCATCAAGGTTCATCTATATTGTAGCATGTATCAGAATAATAATGTGTTTTAAAATTACTAAAGGAGTAAACTTTAAATGTACTCATCACAAAAAAATAGATGAGATGATAAATGTGAAGTGGCTTAATTTTAGTTTTTTCTACAGTATATAGATATTTCAGAACATTACATCACAGTCCATAAATAACATACAGTTATTGTCAGTTAAAAAGAAAAGGCCCACACGTAGCTAGATGGAAATAATTTCAGTGTCAATCAGCAGATAAGCAAGATACATATATAGAATGGAATCTTACTCATTTTTAAAAAGGAGAAAGATCATCTATCAAATGAGGAAACAGATTCAGAGAGACAAAGTAATTGGATTAGGGTAACAGGATGGGGGTGGGGGAATAAAAGCCAAATCTCTGAAGAGGCTATCCAGGGCTCCTCTACTTCTAGAATTGTTACCAAGGGGCCTATGAATAGACTTCTAGGGCATCTCTGTCCCTTTGAACTGTGGACAAGAATTTATGGACATTTCTGAGTTGAGTTTGTGTTGTGGATTCATAAAGGGGTTTGTACAGAGTTAAGAATTGTGTAATACTGTCATTCTGATACTTAGTAAAATCCTTTGACATGGGTTGTCTCAGCCACCTTGCTAATTTTTTTTTCCATATGGGACTGCCTGCTTTATCACACCTTGTTAATTAGTATGAAATTGAGGTGTGATTATATACATTTAAAATTTGTTAAATAACCATTTAGATCTTTTTTACTGAAAACAGTGAGTTTAACCACTTTTTAGTCCTCAAAATACATTTAAGTCCTTGCTCTTTTTTTTTTTTTTAATTTAAAGTTGAGCAGTATAAAAAGGGTATTGTGCTGGTTAGAGCCCTAATTATTTTGTGTTTCTATGTCTAGGCTTATTTTAATTGACAGTTTATTTTGATAAACTGAATCTTACTTTGTGAAAAGAGTGATTAGCCATTTTAGAGCTAGAAGGATTCTCTGAATGAGGCCTTTGTCTTTAGAAAACTGTTGAAATGGGTGTTGAATCTTACTAAATAGAAAAACTGTTAAGGACATTTTTGGCAGTTTCCCTTTATGTAACCTATGACTATTGAGTTTCACTTAGTACCTTGACAGGAGGTAGGGATTTTACTGATTTATTGCTCTTGTTTCAGCTTATGTTTTGATCTTACATTATGAATATGAGTGTATTTGTGATTTTAAAATTCTGTAAAATTAAGTAAAATACTGTCAGTCTTGTGAGACATTTTGGGTAAGAAAAGTACATCTACTCATTTTTAGGTAGATGCTCAGTTATCTTCCCTCATTTGAAAGACCTCCTGAAGGTCGCTTGACTAGTTAGTGATGGATAGATTAGGAACAGAACCCTGGTTTTCAGGCTCTTGGTTTAATAAAGTGAGGAGGTGTTATCTTTGGAAGAGTGTAACTTCAGATTCATCTAAGAAGAGAATGTTGGAATGCTATCGGACCCAGCTAATGTGTGACCCATAGAAAAAGAAGGAATTTCAGACCTGGGTGCTCATGTGAGAAAGAATGAGGCTGAAAGTAAGAGGCAGTTCCAGGAAGTGGCTAATTGTGGAAACATGGAAGGCAACCATAAATTTGCATTTTGGTTTTGTGATTTTTAGCTGTATTATTTCAAATATACTAAGTAACTTCCGTCGTTTAACTCTTGATTTCTTCATCTAATATCCCATCTCATGAAATGATGACCAGGCTCTTCGTATATGTAATGTGAAAAATCAGAGCTTATCATTACTGATTATGATTATTCTGTGAACAAATAAAAGGAATGTAAATACTTGAGTCAAGAGAGGCAGAATGGCAGGGTGGCATTGCTTAGATGTGAAACTTAATTAAAATCAAAGCTTCCTCACTTAGTAGCCCATGTGACTTCGAAAAACCAATTGTTCACTGTGAGTCTTGTGTGTCTCAACTTCTACAGATAATAATTGTTCTGTCTATATCACAAGGTTGTTAGAATCAAATGAAGTTTGTGCAGTTGCTTAAACGAAGGTGATTTATTTAAAAGTATTCTTACAAACACAGTTATGGCATCAATTAAACTCAAATCCTAGTTGATTGATCTACCCAGAGTATCTTTTTAATAATATTGTAGTTCTTTGCTAATTAAAATTCATTGAGTAGTTGGGAGAATTAGAGCAGGTAGCAGGGGCAACTTCTGTGAAGCTGTATTAGATAAAATTAGTTTGGCTTTCTAATACATGCCTTGAGGTGATTGAACAAGGAATGCTAGATGAAAAAAGAATCATTTTTAGTGTTGCCACTCTTAGTAGAGATTAAGAATCATTTTCAATGTTCCTACTTTTAGAAGAGAATTTTCTTTTTACAAATTTAAGGTCTAGTGTTGACGTAAAAATTCCAAAATAATTTCAGGCGCCTCTAGAGCCAGTTTAAAAGTATTTGTCCTCATTGAAGGCAGATGTCTTGTGCTCTGGGTGAGTGATTTGGTGATGACAATGCACAATGTGTGTACCATTGTTAGCCCCGATTGGTGTACTTTAAAATTTTGTTGTAAGTTTTTTTTCCTTCTTTTTTTTCTTTTTATCTGTCTTGATAAACTTTATCTAATTTTCTATATCAGCTCTTATTTATTGAATGCCTATACTGCACTAGAAACCGTAGTTGGGAAATTATAGATACTATTTTTTCTCAACCATATAATGACCTTCCTGAAGTTGACATTACTTATGTTTTATGAATGAAATATGGGGACTCAGAAAACTAAAGTAACTAGCTCAAGGCGTATATAGAAAGTAGCAGAGCTACTATTCTACAGACTTTGTGGAATTCGAAGGCCCATATTCTGTCCTGTACAAAAACTTGTCAGAGGGGAGGAAGAGACTGGAATATAAAATGCAGTAGCAGTTAATTATGAAAGCGTTATATACTTACTGTTTAGCTGTAGCTTCTGCCTTTCCGCAGGAAAACAAGGTCCTAGCTGTAAACACTTTACATTTATTTTACCCATCTTTTTTTTTTTTTTGAAGCAGGATCTTGCTATGTAATTCAAGTTCACCTTGAACTCCCTATGGAGCCCAGGCTGGCCTCAAAGTTGTGGCAATCTTCCTGCCTCAGCCCCCTGAATGCCAGGATTGCAGGCATGTATTCTGACACCCAGCTACCCATCATATGACTTTTAAAATGTGGGTGGTTACACTGAAGCTGTTGTTTTATATTTTAGTTCTTATGACAGTGATGACTGGGTTAGGGTATTATTATCTTTCTTTTATAGTTGAGGAAACTGAAGGAAGTGAAGTGTCTTACTCAAGGTGACAAGGCCACAATGTAACAGAACCAAGCTTGGGCCCACAGCCCACTGTTCTGACCAGATTGAGATGACACATGTGGATATGCAGAAAAATACCTAACCTGACAGATAGTAAATGCATGGTCATGATTAATTGGAGTAGGCAGCATTGATCCCTCTCAGGGTTTATGCCTGTAAGTTCTCAAGTCCTTTTGAAATGCTAACACATGAAACGTGGGTTCGGAGTCACGCGGGAGAGTAACTTCTCCAGTGTACATATTACACAGAAGAATCAAACACTGTTATGCAAGATGTTCTGTCAACAGCATAATTGACTTTTTAGTCATCTCTTCAAGTACTTGATAGTAGATCCTCAGAAGCCAGTCTGGTACAGAAGTTCAGAGCCTTTGTTCTTACTTTCAGGTGGAAAGGGTGAAACAAATACATAAACTTGCATTCAAAACAGTGGCCATAGAGCAGAATTTGGAATTGCTTGACATTTTTGGCCTAAGTTCTGTTTGTCTGTCCATTTATCTCATCTCTTGGGTCACTGCAACTTGGTTTTTGGTAAAGAGGAAGTAGAAGAACTGGATAGAAACTAGATAGGAGAAGTACTAACACTTAAGAAATATGAGTTTCTCCTTTATATTTGTGCGCAGTGCTGCTTTGGTGATCTACGTATGTTCTTTAAAATCTCCCCACAGACTTCAAAAGTATAGTTGGTGTAGTCAGTACAGTATTCTACCGTACACAAAAAATAGATTCTTAGGAGCTAAATAGCTCCCCCAAGGCCATGTAGCTGGTAAGTCACCATTATTCATAAGCCTTTCTATAGGTGGTTTTTAGACTTTTGCATGGAGGCATTTTTGGTTGCATTGTCAGTCTTGTAACTAAATTAATTTGATTATGATCATTCGTAGATCTGAGTCTTGGTGTCTTTTTGTAAATTTTCAACTGAACAGCTTTTAAGAATTTCGACATTTCATATTTTTAAAGCCACTTCACTGATCTCAGGATTGCTCTATCTGACAACATGCTATAAAATTGCAAAAGGCACTTTCTGAGGATGGTATTGTATTTAACAGTAACTCTAGCTATCATGTATAGTATTTGTGCTAGACATTTTGAATAAATTCTCATATTTGTCCTCTTCCTAACCCATTGGGGATGAAGATACTACCCTCGTTTTATAAGGAAATAGCTATAGGTGGCGAGTGATTGGACAGTTCCAAAACCTATGAACTTTTACATTGCCTTGGACTTCTTTCAGAAGATAGATAGATATTAGAAGTTGGTTGGAATTACAAAGCCTTTTCAAGCATCTTGTATTCTTCTCTGTGCGCTTTATTCCTCTGGGGCCTGAGCACATTGGTTCTCTGTTGCCATGTAACATCTGGGCCTCAGAATGTTTCTTCAGTTGTGAAATTACACAGCTTAATCTGTGGGAAAAAATTTCTCTGTGGCAACAGCATAAGCTTTTGAAGATACTTGTTTCTGACTCCACTCTAAACTTAAGTGGGGGAAAATGCTGACCTAGAATATAGGTATATGTGAGAAACAAGAGAGGTGCTGACACTCTCTAGTCTGAAAAACCTAAACCTTTAGTAACCATTTGAACATTGTTTCTATTTGCTCAGCTTAACTTTCCATAAAGGCATAGTAATGGAATGAGTTGAAACTTTAATGCAACTTATTATTAGCAAAAGTAGAAGGGATCATTAAGAAAGGAAAACAAAATAGATGTGTTGAATGAACATTTTGGCTAAAATCAATATTTGGCCAATGTTAAGTAGCACCAGAATAAAATGAAGTCATGTGATAAAAGAATAGATAACATAAAACATAATCCTGTATAAAATTAAGTTCTTTTTTACAAAAAAGTTTGACCTTAGCCGGGCGTGGTGGCGCACGCCTTTAATCCCAGCACTCGGGAGGCTGAGGTAGGCGGAGCGTTGTGAGTTCGAGGCCGGCTTGGGCTACAACGCGAGTGCAAGGCCGGCCTGAGCTACATAGTGCGACCCTGCCTCAAAAAACCAGGGCCGGGAGTTTGGCTCAGTGCCTTAAGCGCCTGCCCTGGCAAGCGCGA
>RJWM01030476.1:0-23378 GCA_004363535.1 Dasyprocta punctata
GTAGTTATTTCAATGATAACAAGAGGTACTCTAAGGGGAAAAGAAGGAAGGAAGAGAAAAGGAAAAAGACATAAATTTATAAATATTCATAAATAAGACAGTTAAAAAAACCGTATTGCTAAATATAATAGCTATTGAAAAAGAAAAGTTAATATACCTGAATTGATGAATCTTACATGTCTATATCTGTCAATATCCCTAACCCCTAGGAAGGTAATGATATGCAATATTGTAACTACTGCCAAACTTCAACCACCTCAGTGTGTAAACCTACAATGTTATCATATCAGATCTGTTGTTGTTGTTTGTCTTTTTTGACTTTTATTTCTAGCTTCTGTATCTATTTTCTCTTAAATAAAAAAAAAAGAAAAAAAAATTTATAATTTCCTGTCACTTGCATAGTGTTGTAATAGTGATTAGAGAAGATAAGTTTACACATAAAAACACTGTCTTTACACATGGTATTTTGGAGGCTCTTTGGTTCTCCTGCGTGATTCCCTGATTTAGGATATATTTCATAGCCATTGGAGAGGCTTTCTAAGACTTTCTGTTTGAATCAGTAAGATCGCATTGCACTGGATAAATGACTTCCATTTCTAGATTCCATTATTTCATAAAAGTGACAGAAAAAATAAAGACTGAGTCTGTATTTTTCCTTTTATTAGTTTTTACTTAGTCTCCTTTTCTATCTTTTTATAATTTCAATTTACAAATTCCTTATTTTGTTTTGCCTGAGTATATTTCATTATTATCTCTTTGTCTATAACAAAGAAACAAGGATTTCTTTATACTAAATTTTCCTTATCCTTATTTTTTTATTTAATTATCCTTAATTTAATCTTTTGTCTTAAAGTATGCCAAGTTTTCCTTAATTTTTGTTTCAATACATTGAGACCATTATTTTACATAAAGACTGTACAATAACCCAGTTTGTCAAATGTGTGTGGCAAAAGATTTTCCTTGAGAACATAGATACATGTAACATTGCTGGAGCTAAATTTTGTAACCTATATCTAACACTTTAAAAATGTTTGTATCACCCCAGAACCAAAACAAACAACAACAGAGAGAAAGAGAGAGAGAGAGAGAGAGAGAGAGATAAAGTTTATAGTCTTTGATTTTGTAACTTCACTTATTGGACTTTTTCCAAAGAAACTAGAAGAGAGTATAATATTGTGGGCACAAATAAATTATAAATAATTAATTTTTATTCATACTATCGAAAATGAGAAAATGACTAAGAATAGAGGATTGGTTAAATCAAGTATGGAATCTCTATTCGATGAAATACCAGGTAGCCATTAAGTGTTCTATTGTACAAAATGTACTTAACTAACTGTGAAATGTTTATACTACTCGACAGAGATGAATAATTTAGTGTAATTTTAAGTGCATGTTAATTAAAATACTAAAAGTAAAATATCAATGGTCACTGTGTAATAAAATATTATGTGATTTCTCATCTTTTTGATCTTCTAATTTTCTTCTATCTGGATAGTATAAAGTACTTTTGTAATTGGTATAGAAAATCAAATGGGAAGTATTATTCAGCATATTGTTAATAGTTTACTCATGAAACAAATTTACTAATGAAACTAGAATGATGATGATTTTATAAAAATAGGAGCTTTTAAAAATTTCAGTAAAAAATGACCTGACATTGCATTTTGGTGTTATTAGTGTATTGAAATAAATACCATCTCTTTACTCATTCAGATAGGTAAAAGTTGTTTATTAAATGGTATACACACTTCATCTGAATTGATCATTTGTGTTGTAGTATCAAGGACATTTCTCCCATGAGGCAGCGATTATTATAATAATTAGGATTTTAATAACAATGATCAGTTTCCTCATCATCTATTAGGTCTTCTTCTTTGATGTTTTTGTACATTATATGTACTTTGTGACCTACCCTCCCATGGTCAACCATATTCCTTATACAAGTGAAAATAAGAAAGTGCTTTTCTTTGTTCTACTTTGAAATGACTTTATTTTTTGCATTTTACTTCATAGTTCATTTATGCGGTGCACATAATTTTCACATTCTTCGTGGAAAGTTGGTATATGTACATAATACATCTTAATTCCTTTTTCATACCCTTTCCCTTCCCTCTCTCCTCTTTCCATCTATCACTTGGTTCCCTTTCTTTTTTTTCTGAACACAGTTGCTGTACATGTTTGCTTGCTTTATGTGGTTAGTGCATGTACATAATACATCCCAATTCCTGTTTTTATCCCTTTATCCTTTCTACCTTCATCCCGCTCCATCCATGTCTTGATCCCCTTTCCCTTTTAGTGATCTATCTCTCTATTTCCTATTACCCATCTTTTGTTTTGCTCTAGTTTTACTCTGGGTTTCTCATATAAGAAAAACAATGCAGATCAAATCATAGTGACCAGTTAGACAAATAGGAACACAAAGTCGTGCTGTGCAAATTTTTCCATTTTTAAAAATATAACATTAAAAATGGCTTGAGAATGAATTTGTCAAAAACAATCTTACTAGATTTTGCCCAAAATAAATGAAGTATGAAACAATCACACACATAATAAATATTATTCAAGTTACATAAAGAATGAGTTTTTAAAAAAAGTTTAGAACATCAAGAGTAAGTACATCTGAATATTTTCATGAACATGGAACAGAAGCATAAATAAAACATTAAAAAACTAAAATTTAAGGCCTAATTTTTAGTGGAAAGACAAGCACATGAAAAAAAATTTTTTTTTACTATAAAAATACTTCTGAAAAATGAGTTCTTATTTTATAGAAAAGCATGAAGTCTGGAGGTATATATTTATAAGATAATTCATTGGGGTCATATTTTAGAAATCCAATATTCCATCTATTTTCTCAGTGTAGATTTTATGTAGTTGAGTTTATACTCCATAAATATATTCAGACCTCATTTTTCATTTAGTATTTTATTATACATATTTTCCTTTGTTATTAATATCCTTTATTCATAACATTCAGTGGCTATTTGGCATTAAAATTTTGATATACCACAGTTAGGCAGTGTTTCTGTTATTATTCCTATTTTTGTTTTTTGAATAATGTAGCACCAAACTTCTTTGTACATAAATCTTAATCTTCACTACTACCTTATGACAAAATTTCCAAACTGGAACTCAGGTAAATGATTGAATATTTTTTAAAGAGTCTTATTAGATTTTGCTGACTTACTTTGAGGAGTTACATTAATTTGCACTTTTAGTATATAAAATAGTTTACTTAGTTTTAGAAATATTCTCTGAAGTAAGTAATTTTAAAATAAAAGTTAAAAGTAAATACTTTATTATGAAAATAAATTTTTCCATAGAAAACTTGTGATTCTTAGATAGTACAGACATTAAGAGCTTCCATGTACTTGAATTTGGTGGTTTTATTGCAAATAACAAATGTGTTGGCAAGAAAACACTCAGATAAACCAGTTCATATATACTAATTGGCATCATTAAGAAAATTATTAAAAGCAAAGTTTGTAGCCATGTTTTGTCAAAATAGAGAAAGAGTTTCAATTTTCTTATTTCAAATTTATTTATTCATTTAATAACTTTGTTCATGATATTCACATTAGGGGGATGTGGAGAAGGAATGTAGACTAAAAAGAAAAAAAGAAGATACAAAAAAAATACTCAAGGAGGATTATAGACCAAATATTTTCTCTCAAGACTAATTTCTAAAAATGAAACATATGCACATGGAGTTGATAAATAAAAAGTTCCAAAACGTGTGATGAATAGTATTGTAAAATGAGATCTAAATTGATACAGGAAGTTAGAAATAAACCTTGACATTTCTCTTTCCCTCATTTCTCACATAAATCCTCAAATTCTATACCTGTTCACTAACATTTATATTTGGAATCTATTCATTTCTCTTCATGCCTTCTGCAACCTCTTTGGTTCAGGATTTCATCATTTACTGGCCAAAATTATATACTGTCCTCCTAACTTCTCTGTCACCCCATGATAGGTTCATGGCTTCTCATCTCTCTCATCTGCTCATATACTTTACAATCTGACAATGCTGTACAATCTAACAATGTTGTACAGTATTTATCACTGTTTGAATGTGATTTGCTCAGGATCTTCTCAGTTTTTACAGGGAGGTTCTTTTGATCTCTAGGCCATGGTAGGATGCCTAGGATAGTGCTCATATTCTTCTATCATAACAAAGCACACTCATTTATCTCCTTTATGTGAGGGCAAGTTTGGTTGTTTGTCAAGGACCATTGAGCACCTATACAATATCTAGTAGGTTGAAGATGCTTGACATTTTCTATAGGAAAGAATGAATACAAAATAGAGAAGATGTAGCTTAGCTTAGAAAGGACTTACTGAGAAGATGGGTCTTGAAAGATGAGTATCTATTTTGATTACGAAGTGAAGGTAAATAATGTATAGCTGAACTATGTTTGTCTCCCTGTCCTGTTTTGCCCAGGTGTGTCAGGTATAAATGCAGCCAAAATACCAAGTCTTATGTCTGCACTTCTGCAACTAGAGGCAGTAATTTCTCTAAAAAGATAGCATGGATCAGGTTATTAAAGAAGCATAATTTTGTAAGACTCATTATGAGTGGTCTGCATGATAATACATATTATGCTAATCAACTGTGATTAGGAGAAGGGAGATACTAATTTATTATCAGTCTACTTATAGCTCAAATATTTCCTGTATGGCACTTTAGCTACATTAAAGTTCAATTAGTTTATTTCACAGGTATATAAATAAAGTATTCAGAGCATTAGTAATTCAAGATCTGTCTAAATATGAGGGCTGTTATAATGTAAGTTAGGGTACTTTGAGTCCTAATTTTGACTTAATTAATTAATTGAGTATAATTTTAGTCTATTTTCGTGCGGCACTGGGGATCAAACTCACAACCTTGCAACTGCCAGACAGGCGCTTAAGCCACTGAGCCAAACTGCCGGCAGGGTCGCACTATGTAGCTTGGGCCGGCCTTGTGCTCGTGTTGTAGCCCAAGCCGGGCCTCGAACTCACAACGCTCCGCCTACCTCAGCCTCCAGAGTGCTGGGATTAAAGGCGTGCACCACCACGCCCGGCTTTGGCTTTATTTCTAAAACACATGGTAAATAGAAAGCTTTTCAGTTACAATTTTAGAGAATGTTAGTTGTTTAATTCTGTGTTACTAATCTTAAAAGTTTTCCTAATCCTGCTGTGTTGTAGTAAAAGAAATAATAACTAGAACTTTGATGGATAGGATACAATAATAATTCATAAAAAAGTTAATAATTTTTACATAGGTTTCATTATTCATTTAACAATTCAGTCTTGGAATTTAATAATAGCATATATTATTTTGCATTTCAAACTTTAGAAGAAGATTTAAATAAAAATAAGAGACACTTTTATTTAGAGCATGTTGGCCTGATGAATATGAAATAAAAATAAAGTTCCTAAAAATTAAAAAAATGAATAAATATTTATTGATTTTTTGTTACACATGATTATTAAAGATTGCCAGAATAAATATTCTTCATTTTTAGGCACTTTTAATTTTGATGCATTGAATGAGTAATGAGATACATTGATTGGAGGAAAGAGTCCTTTAAAAGGGAGTACAAGTTTGCTTGTTAAGTCATTATGCTGAAGCTTAGTCATGTATGGAGAAAGTTTTCTAATAGTTGAGAATTAGCATTTTAATATACTATTTGCAACAGAGTATGGGATACTTAATTAAATAGAGTACTGCTTATTTTTAAAGGACTGATTAAAAAAATTAAAGTCTTCTTAGCAAGTAAAATCTGGATAGTAGAAGAAGGTAACCTGAAGGATGTGGGTGATTCTGTTTGGTGCAGAACTGCCTTAAGCAGTAAGCTTACTGTTTTCAGACAGCACTAGCAGCATCAGCAAACATAACTGTGTCAGCCTCTGTTAGTACGGGTGTTTATAACTGCATAGGGGAGATGATAAACAGTACACGAGATCTGATAGCTTCATGATGGCTTAAACAGATACTGATGCACAGATTTGCTGTTTGATAATTTCTTCACTAACCCTGAAGATGCTGAGAGATAGAGATGGCTGTGCTTATCTTTTGTAAGATAGGAAATGCAATCTTTGGAGGTTTCTGGAAATAGAAAGGTCATGCAGTCTGGATCCTGTGAGCCTTTTCAATCTCTAAGTCATCAGGTATGACCTTGTGAATTCTGATGATACTATTAGAATATAGGATTATTGCTTTTTCTAGTTTTCAGTAATTTATTATATATTATTAATTAGTGTAGTTGCTTATTATCAGATTTTCTTCTAGATATTTGAAAAGTAATACTTATAGTAATGAACAGCAACTAAACTGTATGAATTTTAGAAATATGTATGTGTGTAGGCCTTGTGTTAAATTTTTTTTTTTTTGAAAATGAGGAGTAAGGAAGAAATTCTTTGCATGATTAATATCAAGGTTTGGGGCTCTTTAGGATTTTCCAGATTAAGCCTGATTTGTCAAAGTATATCTTTTGCTTCAAGTGACAAAATAACATAAATTGATCAAACTGATAAAAATATATTATTATAGCTGTTTATAGATAGTGATATATTACAAAATTTTTGTTATCTGGAATTTCTTCAGCATAAAGATTGGTGCTGTTGTCATTATAGTGCTCCACACAGAAGAAAAGTTTGTTAAGTAAAATCATGTTTCTCAACATCTGAGATACAAGCTAATTCTGAAATTTATATTATAATATTTGAATTGTTTTAGAAGACATATGGCTTTAATAATTTCTCAGATCTATTGATGTACTGATGCTGTTGATGCTTTTAAGATAGATCTATGCTAAGCTATTACTTATAGCTGAAGCCAGTCTGTAAATCTGGGTTTCACAAAGAAGGCTTGTAATATTTAAGCTTGTCCGAAGATTTTTTTTATCCAGAGAGGTTCACATTTACTTACTTTTATTTTCAAACTGAATAACTATAAATGGTAGAGAATAACTATAAAGAGTAGAGAATCCTCAAAGCAAAAGATTTGTATATCCATTTTATCTTGAAACTGCTATTTTAAACTATTTTTACCAATCAAGTTATAATAGATTTAGTTTTGCTTTGTTGCAGCCTATTCTCAGAATTATGTTCTTCAGTAAGAAATTACCTGTGATTGACTTTCAGATTTTGAAAAAATAATTGCGTTTTGTTTGTCTTTTTATATCACGTCTTTCTCCTTCAGTATTTGAGAACTTACCAGATTTGCCTCAGTAAATGATCAGGGGGTATATCTGATAAAAAATGTTTCAGGAGTTTTCAATAGAAAGATGGTGCTGCTTTCATGATTCTGTAGCATGATTATCACTTATTGCCTCATCAGAGTGAAATGACATGTATTAAAAAGGAACATGTTTAACAAAGTCTGAAACAGTGAATTGTTTCCATTATGAGCTAAATTTCTCCTTTTTAATTAAAAACATTGAAAAAAATTCTACCTACTGATACTGGCTATAATTTATATGTTAGCCAGGCTACTTAACCAGCTTATATTCTTACTAGCAGGGAAGACTGCCACATTCTTAAGCTTGATTAATTTTGGAATGATTTGAATATACCTTTAGTTGTTACAAAACCTGTGTAATCTGTTAGAATTTATTTCCAGTATTTGCATGTATTAGTCACCATGAGTACATTCTGTTTCTTGGCAATGCTTCGGGATTCCTCTAGGCACTGGTCTCACAGCATTCTGCTGTTTTTCACTGTATTTAGGGCCTTTCAAAAGAACCAAACCATGAAGATTTTTGATTCTTTCCTTTAGTGGCATTTAAGTGAGGCTATCTCAATAATTTTCAAGGTAAAAATTACTGTTTAAAAGTTGCCATTTCTTTTACAAATCAGAGAAATCTCTCTCTGCTGCTCTGTCAAAGTACATTACATTAGAAAGACTGGTTTGATTGTAGTGGACACTTAAATGTAATGTTAACCTTTCTTCCTGTGCAAGATGATCTTGACCTTTTGAATGGTGAAATTGATGATAAACCTGACTAGTAGGAGTTGGTCATTTTTTTTCCCTGAAAGGTTGCCTCTGTTTATAAAATGGATGTATTTTATTATTATTTTATACATCTATTTTATAATACATCATAAGTTTCCAAAGATAGGTGGTTTATAAATGACTGGGTAATTCTTCAATTTAATGAACATTATGAGAAAGCTGATTATTTGAATGATAATATATTTAATATTGTAAGAAATAATAGAAAAGAAAAAGTAATTTCCTGCTTTTAAGAAGATTATTAGAAAATAAGTAAAATTAATTCTGTTTACAGTTTGAATTAACTTTTTGAGGTGGTATGTGAAAATTAATTTTAATTTAATCTATAACTTGAATTCTAGGATGATTTACATGTAACTCTTTTTTTTTTTTTTTTTTTTTTTTTTTTTTTTTTTTTTTTTTTTTTTTTTTTTTTTTTTTTTTTTTTTTTTTTGCGGCACCGGGGATTGAACTCACAGCCTCAAACTTCATAATCACAAATTCTATAAATTTATTGATAGATTATGATTAGATAACTGCATTAAATTCTTTTACAATGCATAATGTTATATCAGGAAGTCATAAACTGTAAGTCAATAAAATAACATTATATTTTTTATAAACCATTGTTACTGGTTTATTTTGAGATTGAAGTTAGACCTTGCCCACTGGCAGCAGATAGAAGCAGGAGCCCATGGAACCAGCCTAAAATAGGGTTGTGACCAATTCGCTCTAATTTCAGGTTAAGTGTGTGTAATTAAGTAAGTATGAATGTTATAGAAGAGGATTTTGACTTACAGAAATTAAAATTTGGAAGTAAAGATTAGCAATGTGTTTGATGGTAACTACGCCATTTTATCTACCAATAAAGTAGATCTTAAAGTATGTAGCATATTAAAAATTCTATGATTGATCATGTGATGAAAAGTGCTGGGACAATAATTTAGGCTCAGAGAAAAGGAATTGAGAAAAACTAGAATGGAAGTAGGTGTTAGCTCCTGGCTGGTGGACAGCTGAGCATTACTCTGTTCTCTTTCATATTTCTGTGTAACAAGATGAGTAGAACAGATGCAAAACTCATTCCATCAGAATCACAAATTAGGCATGCTGCCCAAAGTGTCTCCAAAGTTCCTGTTTTGTATCACAGCAAGAGTCAATTTGCAAATTTTTAGGTTTGTAACAGCTGGCTGAAGTAAGAGGTTGTATGGTATGGGGGCTAAGTATTCAGACTAACATATTCTCTGGGTTTAAACTTTATACTATGTACTAGCTGTATGATTTTGGCTCTGTTTCCTCATTTGTAACGTGTGATGGTAGCAGTACCTACCTTAAAAGAGTTGTGAAGATTTAATGAGATAATGTTCTATAGAACATTTTTAATAGTATGTAGCATATAACAAGCACATTATCATCAACATTGTTGGCAAATCTTACACATTTCAAGAGCCAGAATAAGCTTTGAAACAATAATCATGCTGTCTCTTACTTACCTTATGTAATATAAAATTGAGTCCAAAACATTTGCTATAGTAAAATAAAGATGGTAATAAAGATGCAGAGAACAACATGCTACATCTGATCAAATTCTAACATTTCCTAACAATCAGAACTATGAAATGAAGAAAAAATTATTTTTAATTTTTATTGGTTCTACTTACTGGATAGATTTAACACTATAGTATTCCTCCCTTATCTGCACTCTGAAAATATAAAATGGAAAATTACAGGAATAAACAATTCCTAAATATTAAATAACTTTTATTATACTACACTGTTACAAATATTGTATTGTTACTGCTGTTAATCTCTTATTGTACATACTTATAAAATTAATTTAATATCAAATCTGAACATATAGGGAAAAACATAGTGTATATATGAAGTGGTACAAGCCACGGTTTCAGGCATCCACTGAGGGTCTTGGAATATATCCACCATGGTAAGGGTGTCTGGTGTACTAGGATTCTCTACGTGTAGATCCTTTGCTTTCCTATATTATGCCAACTACTATACTTCATTCATGACAGGAAGATTACTATGCCTTTGGGCAAATTTAGCAGCATCTTCAGTTGGTTGCAGTTTGAGATTAAAATTAAAGGGTAAAAGTCAAGGTATAGGAAAATAGCATCTTAGATTTAATGATACATTATTTTCATGATCATTGAAATGCCTAGGATAAAACTTTCACTGAAAATAAAAATAATTTGTTTCAGTTAATTTTATTTATTAGTGAATAATTTTATTATAGATGAAAGCCTAAAATGAAAAACAATAGTTTAGCTTCCTATTTGATAGAATATATTTTGAGTTTCTGGATAGAGTATATTTTTAAAGTTATAATATAAAATATACCCTATTTGCATATCACAAATATATACTAATAAACATTTTTCAAAAGTAAAGCAATACAGGGAACTTTAAAAAATTGTCAGTAAACTCCTCCTTACAAGTAATTAATTTGATAACTGAATCAATTTACATGCTTAAATGTTACGTATCTCTGAATTTCAACTTTATTCTCTTTAGCAATTTCTTCAATGTGTAGCAATATTCCAAAAATTGGCATAGGTTAATGCAATTTGTTAAAAGAAATGCACAGAATCTCCCAATGTTATAGTAAGCACAACACTGAGGAAAGATAAAAGTACTCAGGAAATCTGAGGTGGTAAGTTATAAACACTAAATACCAGTAACTATAATAGAATTTGGATGGTAGAGTGCCATAACAACTCAAAAGAGAAAAAGTAGGTACAGTTTTTTGTTTTTCTGCTGGAGTCTAGTGAGCTATATGAGGAGAGAGCTCAAAGGAGTTAGAAGCATGGAGAAGATGGATATTGAAGAGTGATCCAGAAAGAAGATGTAACACAGTAAATAGAGGGGTGGGAAGCAAATGGTATACTTGGATAGTCCCTATTTTGGCTATGCCTAGTAGGGTAATTCAGACTATCATGTGAAAAGTTTTTTGGGACCAGACAGTATAGAGTATTAAAGGTTAGATTATGGTTTCCAAATTGAAAACTTTTTTTTTTTGGTGATTTACTTATTGCTGGGGAAAATAAAATAAAAACAAAACAGCAGTCCCCATTTTTTGAAGTCATTTTAAGAGCTCTAACCCTCTTGAGACTGAAAATGAAAATTAAATTCCTGAGTAGATTTACTAGTTAGTAGACAAGGTAGGGGGTAAAAGCAAAATGAAGGATTTTAATAAAATTCTCTATCAAAACTGCACATGAGAGCATTTCTCCGTCTATCCACAAGCACTCAAAAGTCCTAGATTTCAGATCCTAAGAGACCTCCTGCCTGTCCCTGATGTAAACACTATTTTATGGGTAGGTAATCTGATTTAACTTTGATTTTTTGTTTTTGACATTTTCTAGACCAAAGACAATCTAGTAGGATCATTTTAATATAATGAATACTCTTGTTACTATGGTGAATATTTGAATAAAGAAGACTTTGTCTTAGGGGAAAATTGGAAATAGAAATTTGTAATCATGGAAGCCACTGGATAATTAAGCTTTGCTCTTTGTTCATTTTGAAATGATAAAATAAATCATTATTGATAATGCTTTTGATATTATCTTTAAATCTTGTTACATACTCCAGAGAACTTTCAGTGTTCTCTGACAATAATAAACTGAGTGAAACCCAAGAGTAGATTTACTTTCACAACCTGGATGGAACCTTTACTATCAGACCCAAAAAAGCATCGTTTGTATTATTTTGAAAAAATTAGAATCTGGTATTCATTTTAAATATAACAGTTCTATTAAGTATGCAGAAATAAAACTTCTGTAATTTACAACAGTGGGTAGAAAGGAAATAGACATGGGTGTTCTTTTATCTCTAATTTTAGAACTACAACTAACGTACACAATTGATAGTACTGTTTCTTCCTGTAGTATTCTACATTATTTGAAAGTCCTATTTTCCAGATTTTTTTTATGAGTTGGTCTTATTAATCCTTGTGACTTTGCATTACTTGGGAAAGAAACTACGTATGGTATTGGTCTAGTATATTTTCAGAATTTTGTTTAGAATTATAGACCCATTCTGAAAAAAGCCTTGTGAGATCATCAGGCTTCAAAAGTTTTGAAAAGTTTTGAAAGTTTACTGTGAACTGCAGATTGCTTCCATTCTCAAAAATCAGAAAAAGATACATAGGGAGAATAGACTCTATTTTTACCTGAGACCTTTTAAAAATAATATAGGAATATTAATAAAAAATTTCTTCATCAAACTCCATTTTCCAAAGAATGATAGACTAATTCCAATGAAGTGTATTAGAAAATGTGCTTTATAAAAATGTATGCCATTATTTCTACTTATCTTTTTTTTGTCAAATTCAATGAAAAATCCAAAGAATATATGGAATTGTCTGTATAGTATAGATGGAGACAGTATAGGACAGTAGTAAAGAGTTGTATTTCTAAAGCTAGGCTTCCTTGTTTGGATCTCCTATCTTCTACTTTACTAATATAGTTTTTCAT
Organism: Dasyprocta punctata; assembly: GCA_004363535.1. Taxonomy (NCBI): domain Eukaryota; kingdom Metazoa; phylum Chordata; class Mammalia; order Rodentia; family Dasyproctidae; genus Dasyprocta; species Dasyprocta punctata. Next base: position 12,478 of record RJWM01030476.1, read on the forward strand.
CTTAGGAAAGTTACCTGTATTTTCCTCAGTTTTGTCATCTGTAGAATGAAGATACTAATATGATAATCCTACAGTTCTATTGAGAATAAAGAGAATTAATGAACACTTGAAACTCTGCTTGAAACATTGACTAAGGGCTTGATACAGTGCCCTGCCAATGCTTAATAAATATTGGCTGTTATAATCTCCAGGATAAAGCTACAAATACGTTTCTGTTCATACATATGTCTATACATACACATTTAAACAGTACTATATATGTATATATATATATATATATATATATATACATATTAGCATGTGAAGTTCAGGATAAAGCTACAAATATGTTTCTGTGTATACATATACACATATATATTTAAAAAATACTATATATATGTACAGTTAGTCTATGTTAATATTCATATAAATTCTACTTTAAGTATATACAGTGTATTTATTTATTTTTATTTTTTATTTTTTTATTTTAAAGATAGTAAAGTCCAACAAAGCATAATGGAACAAAGTCAGTCAAAACAAAGCAGTAGAACTGGTACAGAACTTCAAAGAAAAATACTATGGAAACAATAGCTACCATAGTATATCTTGTTGTTTTCTGAATAGGAGAGTATTCCAATAGGTATAGTAAAATTAAACCAAAAACAAAACACAATAAAACCAATAAAAACAGAATATAAAATAAAGCAAAAAATTAATCAGAATAAAGCAAAACAATGAGAACAATATTGGGCCTTGAAGACAAGACAGAAGAGAATCCCCCATATTTGCTACATTGCCTACTGTCATCTTCCCAAGAGATGCTCAGGCTGCTGACCCCAGGCCTGCAAAATCAATGAAACAATACTAGCATTTAGTTGCTTTATGTACCTTAGTTGCTATCAATTTAGTCAGACCTCTGACCCAGCAGGTTGCTTACCAGGGAGCGGGGGAGGGGCGGGGAGTATGGGTTGTCCTTGATTCTTAGCTCGCTTGCTGGTAGGTGTAGGGGAGGCACATGTTTCTCTTCCTGGAGTCCACACCAGAAGGCAGACTAGTTGTCTTCTGGTTGGAGCCACTGACCCAGCAGGCCAGGTTCTCGAGAGGCCCATTTTTTCTTTCTCTTTCTGGAGTCCATGCCAGTTGCACAGTCTCCTGGAAGGCAGACTCTACTTTAAGTATATACAATATATTTTAAAAAAAGGTAACTTGCCTAAGATCTAAATAATCCATAAACAATAGGATGATATGAGATTGAAATCAGGAAGTCTAGTGCTAGAGCTGTTTTTTTTTTTTTTTTTGGTACCAGGGATTGAACTCACAACTTCACGTCTGCCAGGCAGGTGCTTAGGCCACTAGAGCTTTTGTTCTTAATTAGTGTGTTGTATTTCTTCAGATTATATATACTGGAATTAGATAGTTGTGTATCAATTAGCTTATTCTAAATGCTGCTTTGAAACAAGAGACATAAGGGTGAACTGAAACGCCATGGAAGACTTCCTGGGAAGTATGTTTCTTGATGTTTATCGATTTCATTACAGTCCTTCTTTCTGTTTTCTTCCAGCAGAAATAGTGTATGTAAAGTCATTAGCACATTACCTATGATAGGTGCTCAATAAAGTGTGGTGCTTATCAATTATCATAATCTTTTTACTCAAGTTCCACACTTGGGTGAAGCTTACTATTTGAAAATCATAAATCAAATCTATTATGTAGCTGAGTGTCCTGAGGAAAATTTCTCAGTCTGACCATTAATTCTGATATGTAAACTTCATTGTATTAAGAAGCACCTAGCAGATTAGTTGAGCATGCTCCTGGGTGTGTCTGTGTGGGTCAGTGTAGCATGGCCTTGGGTAGCATATATGGTCCCTTCCTTGTACCTCTATGGCACTGATTCTCTGCTTTTGTTCTCAGTTGCAATGAACCAAACAGCTTAGCTCCACCATGCCCTTGCAGACCATGTACTGGAATCTTGTGAAACCATGAGCTAAATCAAACTGTTTCTACTTTAAATTGTGAGTGTTGGGTACTTTGTCCAGCAATTGGAAAGTTGACTAAAGCCAAAAATTGGTATTAGAGAAGTGGGGTTGTTGCTGGGATTTACCTGGCCATGCTATTTAGAAGTCTTTGGAAATGGTTCATGGGAAGAGTTTGGAAAAGTTTGGAGAAACAGGCAAGAAGATCCCTAAAATGCTGTAAATAGAGCTTAATGGAGGCCACAATGATGACAGGAACATGGGCAGTAAAAATCAAGCTTTAGATGTTTCATATAGGAGCAAGGGCTTCAATGACTATTGAACTGGAGGGCATGTGTGTCATACTCTGGTAGAAAACTTGTATACATTTTATCCATGTCCTGAGACTTTGTAGGAGCCTGAGATTGGGGCAGTAGACTAATTAATCTGTTGAAGGAAATTTCAAGATGCTGGACATTTAAGTTGTGGCAAAAGGAAGAGCAGAAAACTTTGAAAACTTAAATTTTGGTCTAGAAGGAACCGTGTGTTAAGCAAGGGTCAGAAGAGTTTTGACTGCTAAAGAGATTAGTGTCATTAGAATGAAACAAAATACTTTGTAAGGGACAAGAAGAAAGACTCTTTGAAGGCATTTCCAGAATCAGCTGGACCCCACCCAGCAGAGGGTCAATAGTGCAAAAGTTCCACCTTTCATTTGAGAAGAGTCCCTGGTTTCCCTGCCCAAGAGGCGCCTCCTAGAGAGTTTGTTCCTTGGGATTCATTTCGCCAGGCATAGCCATGCAGGCACTCAGAGGCTATTGCAGCCATGGTCCCAGGGGGTCTGGGTACTGTTTCTCTTGACAGCAGGCCTTAGTGTTTTCCACATGACGCTGGTTTTTATCCATGTGCATAATGCAAGATTTGTGGGGTCAGGGAGATTTCCACTCAGATTTCAAAGGAAAGCCTGGAAAGCAAAGAAAGGAGTCTCTGAAACGGTTTTACATGAAACCGAGAAAGAAGCCAAAGGTGCAGTGGAGGCTCCAGGAGGTTGGAGATACCAGGAATGTGGTTTGTCTGCTGTGGAAAAATGGAGCCAGCCCAAGAGAGATGCCTTTTCGGGTGCAGCCAGCAAGGTCTTAGGGGTGGGACTACCCATGTCCTCTGTAACTTATGCTTTACTACCATGTGCCTTGGATGCTGAACGTGTAGCTACATGATTTAATATTTACCTTGCTTGTTTTTGATCTTGCTTTGATTCAATTCTTTTGTGTTCTCTGTTCTTCTATCTTTTAATGGGAACGTTTACTCTTTTCCATTGTACCTTGGGATTATGTAACTTCTTCTTTTTTCCCTCAGAGGTTCACAACTAAGAGTTTGCTTAGAATCTCAGAAGAGAATTAGACTTTGACTTTCGAAAAACACTGGAACTGTTAAGTCTTTGTCGAAAGGATTATTGCATTTCCAATTATATATGGAATAGTTGTATTATGCTAGGTGAAATTAGAAACTTGCTTTTGACTTTATTTGAATATTAATTATAGTTTAAAGAGATGTGTTTAGGTGTAAAGTTGACAAGAGTTTGATTGTGACTATTAATCCTGATGTCAATTTTATTGGATTAAGAAACCCCTAAAAGATAACTAAGGTATGTTTCAGAGGGCATCTGGTTGAGTGATGGAGGAGTGACCTTGGTTACTGTGTAGATACCATGCCTTTCCTCTGTTGTGGCACTGTTCCTCTGCTCTGCTACCTGGCTTCCATGAGCCAATAGCAAAGCTGAACCATGACCTTTTGCCAAGAGGTTTCTGCATTGGAGCCTACTGACCATTTGCTCTTTCATCTGCTTCTGTCTGACTTCATTGTGATAAATTCTGTGAATCTAAAAGTGGCCTTACAATATCTCTAAAGATGATTACTTTCCAACTATGGAATGAGTTTCTTTGTGCAATAGTTGTATCTGCATATGTTCAAGCCCAAGTCAGATATATTGTGAATAGTAAGTCAACCTCCACGAATGTGCCTGGAAGGCATAAAATTGGAATTTCCCACTGAAAAATATGAGAAGAATCACACCTCAAGGCATACTTTTGTTTTTTATAGATAATCTATTACATTTTTTATCCTTATTTTGAATTATAGTCATAACAACAATAGGCAAAGAAATATAAAGTTTGCCACATGAGAAATAACTGATATTCTGTTCTGCATGTTTATGTGCAATTCCTCCAGATAAATAACACTAATAGGATTCTAAATTCACTAACAATTGATTAATCACCAAGATATACACTTCTATTCATAAATATTTTTATGAATTTAAATTGTGTTTTGATTAGTTTCATTGTTCATCAAATCAACAGTGACTTCAATGAAATCTGAAGTGCTATTGTTCTTTAAAAAATTTTAAGGTCCTCGTACATGGTAAGTATTCTCTGAATAAGTGTTATGACATGAGTTTTTGATAAATTAAATGAGAATCAATTTTTAAAAATAATAGACTAGTTGAATTTGACTACATGGGTTCAATGTAGCATTCATCTTTTAAATGTCCTGTAGTTCTTATAATGCTCCTTAAAATGTTTTATTTGAGAAAAAAATCTCATAATGCTGATACAGCCATAGTTAGAGGAAAATTTATCACTTAAAATTCATAAACTAGTTGAATTTAAAAACAGGTTATTGTCATTGAGGTAAATTTTAAAAATTAGTTACAAGTTTGGGAAGTATTACAGGCAGTAGCCAAAAAGTTACTGATATTCTCTGGTTTTCGTTCATTCATTCATTTTATTTGTTAAGAGTTTACATGATGGTTTATATACTTACATGCATTGATAGTCAAGCAAATTAACATATCTACCACCTCCTGTAATTACAATTTTGTGTGTGGTAAAAACATATGAAATCTATTCTCTTAGCAAATTTTCAGTACACAGTATGGTATTATTAAATAAAATTATCATCCAGTATTTCAGAAATTATTTCTACATTTATTTGTTCTACATAACTACAGATCTGTTACCTTTCACCTACTTCACCCCATTTCTTTTCTTTTCCCCAACTCCAGTCATACCATTCTACTTTGTGTGCATGAGTTTGACTTTTGTTTTTAGATTTCACATATAAGTAAGATTATGAAGTATTTGTACTTCTATATCTGGCTTTCATTTAGTCAGATTTACTCTGGATTTATCCATAGTGTCACAAACTCTGTCTCCCTCTCCATCTCCCTCTCTGCTCCTTCTCTCTCTCCCTTTCTCCCTCTTTCTCTGTTTTTGTTTCTGTCTCTGTCTGTCTGTCTGTCTCTCTATATATATATCTATAATTCTTTATTGATTCATTTATCCATTCATTTGTTGATTGGCATTTTTTTAATATTGGCTATCGTGAATAATGCTAGAGGTACTAATATCATTCCTTTTTGTTATATACACAGTAGAGTGATTGCTGGGTCATAAAGGACTTCTATTTTTAATTTTTTAAAGGAAAATCTGTATTTTTCATAATGGTGGTGTCAATTTATTTGTCATACATTACATGGGATCTGTTTTTTCCATACCCACATCAACACTTGTGATAATCTGTCTTTTGACAATAGCCATCTCAGCAGGTGCAAGTTGATATGTCATGGATATGATTTGTATTTCTGTGGTGACTAGTGATGTTGAGTACATTTTTACATACCTGTTGGCTATTTGTACTTTCTCCTTAGAAAAATGCCAATTCAGGTCTTCTTCCATTTAAAAAAGTTATAATAATAATAATACTTATTATTATTATTATTTTGCTATTGTGTTGTGTGCATTCCTTGTATATTTTGGGTTTAAGTCCTTAGCATGTGTATGGCTTGCAGATATTTTTTCTTATACTGTAGGATGTTGGTTTTTCATGATTTTTTTTTTTTGCAGATAAAATGTCATACTAGCTTCCCTGGATGTGTATTTCTACATAAACAAAATTTTTCATAGGTATCCTTAAGATACTACCTGTCTTCTGTCTTTTATCTTTGTTAGTTTGTAATTTTTATGGTAACTTTTTCTATGGTGCATTAAAATGTGTCATTCTACATTTTCACAAACATGGACATGTGCATTTTATTTTAATTATTATTTTGCGATTCACTGTAACTCCTTAATCTGAGGATTCATGCCTTCCATCAATTCTGAAAATTTCACCTGTCATTCCAATAGTATTTTCTCCTTCATTCTTTCTACTCTTATCTTCCAGAATTCCAATTAGGGAAACATTAGATTTCTCTTGTATTATCCCCCATCTTTTCAATTATTTATTTATTTATTTATTTTATATTTTTTTATCATTCTGTGTAATTTCTTAGATATTTTTACTGATTCCTTTATTTTTTATATCATCAGTCCAGTTGCTTGTTTTACCTACACATGTAGTTTTAATTTTAACAATTACACACATTCATACGCACACACAATTTTTTGATGTTCTACTGTTTTTGCATGAAGATTTCTTTTCTTTTCTTTTCTTTTTTTGGTACTGGGGATCGAACTCACAACCTCGTACCTGCCAGACAGGTGCTGAGGCCACTGAGCTGAGGGTCTCACTATGTAGTTCAGGCTGGCCTTGGGCTCACTTTGTAGCACAGGCTGGTCTCGAACTCACAATGATCCTCCTGCCTAAGCCTCCTGAGTGCTGGGATTAAAGGCACGTGCCACCACACTTTCTTTGCATCAAGATTTCTAATACTGACCCAGATTTTGGAAGTTTATTCCTTCCAGGGAAAACTATAAGAAGAACCAAATCAGTTCTCTGGCAGTTTAATAACACTTCAGTCTTGCTCTGAGTCCCACTCGTTGTTATCCTTATTCAAATAAATAGCCTCTTATTTTGATATTTGTGACTAAACTACCACTTTGCTCCCTTGTCAACTTAGCAAAGAACCATTTATCTTTATAAAGAATCAGTTCAATGTCACTTTTAATGAAGGCTTTACTGACTTTCTTGGAGAAAAATAACTTTTATGGATGTGGGTAGTTACATGCATTTGTTTTACTGTAGCATAATAATATTGTGTGCATATGAATTCTTTAATGCCTTTGAGAAAAGGAGCCATGTCTTATTGATTTTTTGTAACTTTCAAAATAGAAATGAGAATGCAAGTAGAATTTTTTATAATTTATCTTATGGTAGGCAAATTCTTGAATTTTATATGCATTTGATAATTTATTTAAGACAGAGAAATTACATAAAATGCATTAATAAGTGTTGTAGTCAGGGGTTACAGGGAGAGCAACTGCATAAGGACACAGAATTTGTAATACTGTTTTATAATAGTCACCCAGAGTTAAACACAAGAAAGTACAGGAAAATCTGTCCACAACACTAAAGACCCAGGATATTCAAACAAGGGCCTGGATCCCACAGCAATGTCCTGCAGGAGTCCAGCTGAAGACCCAAAATGCATGACAATGCCTCGCACAAATCCAAGTGGAAATCTAAGAGCCCACAATAAGGACTCACGCCAGCCTATTTTATGGTTCTGTGCTGGGAAGGGCAAAGGTCAGTGGTGGAACTATAAAGTCTATGCCAGTGGGCTGAAGAAGCTGTGCAGTGGGTTGAGGGTTCTACATGGGAGCTGAGAAGTCATGCTCAAAATGAGGAGCAGGGCTGCCCTGAAGAGTACCACAGCCATCCTCAGTGGCAACAAGGTCCCGCACTCTTCCAAGGATAACAGTCCCGTACAGGTCAGGAAGGCCAGCATGACAAGCTTCTCCAGCACACATCTTTCTCTCCGGAGCCAGGAAGTGATGCACAATGTGAGGAGCAGAGCTCCCCCAAGGTGAACCACAGTCACTCTCACTGATGGGGTCCCGAGCTCCTCCAATGATAATGGCCGACTCCAGGTTGGGGAAGCCAGTGTGACAAGCTCCTCTGGGAGAACCATTGACTTGAAACAGCAACTCTTGAAAGAACCCACAACGCCTCTGTCTTCTCCACATCTCTATTTATGCTATTAACTTCCTCCAGGTGGACCACCTTTACTTAACACCATGCTGACGTAATTCAGCTGGTGCTAAGTTGACCACCAGTTTTCAATCCATAACAATAAGTTACTTAAAATGCCCAAAGCCACACAATGAGAAATTCATTAACACAAGATCTGAATTCAGGTGATATGCAGCCCACATACAAAATCAGCAACTAATTAAAGCTACCTTTCTGATAACCTCCAGAATGGGAGAAGTAACAGCAGAGGTATAGATTATACCAGTAAGAACTTGGACTTGGACACCAAACTCATAGGGTATGTGGCAGATACTAAGGGAAGGGCACAATAGGAAAAATGAAGTAAGGCCTGCAATGCAGATGGAGGAAGGGCATTTACAAGCAAGCAACAGACTGTAGTGATAGCATGAAATAGCAAAACGGAAATGTAGCAGCAGTTCATAACATGAGCTGGGTACAAACCTGATTCATAGGCAGAACCAGATCTCCAGAAGGATTCAAGAACAAGTCGGGAATCAAGTCCAGAATTAAGAAAACAAACCAAGTAAGCAAAAAGTGCAAACACTTAAGCACTTTTGACTATTTAAAAGTATTCTTTGCTTCATAAGCACTAAACTTTTACATGTTAGATCCACAAGAAGAGAACATTATTTTAAGTCAAAGTGGAGTCATAAGTATAAAACTCTACATTGTGATGAAATTAATCTTGAAGCAGAAATATCCCCAGCATTGGAAAATTTTACTTCTTAATGTTTCATCCTGACTCTGAACTATTTCGTTTCAACAGACTGGAACTTCCCTGACACAACTATCTTGTCCTCCATCTGATCTTTCAAGTTTTTATGTGTGGAATTTTCCAAGGAAATGAAATAACAAGAATGTCAAGTTTTTACACAATTTAGTCTTGTTAACACTGCTCCTTCAACAGAAGATTTTACTCTTCATTTCCTGGTCTCACTTCTATTTTTTCCTTCTATGTGTAAAGAGGAAACAACACATTTATTATACATAAGTAAATGGATTATAATATTTGTATGCTAACTCCTCAGATACTTTATAAGGGAACTCAAACACTTGAATAAAATCTGTTGACAGAGAGTAATATAATGGGCTACCTTAGAAGAACTCTGTTTCCTATGGTTAAATTATTACCATATTTGAGATGGATTTAACTTGTATTATCATGAAGTGCTACAGTCTACATACAGCATGAAGTAGAAATTTGAATTTTAAAAATACAGTTTCAAAGTAATATGTTAATGAAAAGCATTGAGCTCATTTGTTTTATAGTACCATAATATGTTCAGTGAAATTAAAAATTAGGCTTTATTTGTCCTTTGATTCCAGTTCAACTAACATTTATGTAGTATTTATTGAAATCATAACACATCAATCACTGAGCTGATGTTTTCACAAATACTGTTCTGTTTAAGATAGCTTAGTACAATTAGAGGTGAAGTTGCTGAGACTTATATTTGTATTCTATTTTTACTTAAATAGTAATGAGTAAAGAGAACAAGGCCCCAGTGACATAGTTTAGGGGTGTAGCCCAGCTAGCCACATGGATCCCAGAGGCTCTGAACTCCTCCCAGCTAGGTGCAAGACCCTGGTAGTGCCACACTCCAGGGGTGTGTTGCTGCTAGCTTCCTGGTTCCTGGATGTTGTGAACTCCACCCAGCTTGGTGCAAGGCCCCAACACTACACTCCAGGGGTGCATCCCTGCTAGCTGCATGAAGGATCTGAACTCTACCCATCCCAGGGTCCCAGTGCAACCCAGTGCAATCCATCAGAGGAATACCTAGCCAGCCTCACAGGTTACAGAGCATAAGGCTCTGGAGCCACAGTATTGTAATCCCAAATATTGTGTACGGCAATCCAAGTACTGTAATCCTTTCTCTAGTATTCCTTACAAGCCAAGAAGTTATATTTATAATTCCACTGAGATGTTATTGGAATCCCGGCAAGTTGATTCCAATCTACCACCTCCAATGCAACCCACAGTGAGAGTAAAGACACTGAGACATATTCAAAGTAAGGGGCAGCCAAGGGGTCCTGAGTCCAATCCCCCTGAGGACACGCAGACAAAGGCTTTGATCCTCGGCCTCTCCCAGAATTTATTTACTAATGAAGCAAGGGGGTGGCTTGAGGATGAGTGACAGTGGGGATGGCAGGAACTTGAACTGGCTGGGTAACTTGAACTGGCTGGCCAGGTAGTAAGAAAAGTATCTTTGCTAAATGCAGAGATAAAGATATGCAGAGGGATCAGTTTGCATAACCCAATCAAGATAGCAACTGAATTGTTAAAGGAAGCTGCTACTTCAGTTTCTGATATGTGAACTTTATGCCCTGGGAACTCACAGCCTCTTTCTTGTGGCTCATAACCAGTTGACATTCCTGGAGCTCATTGGCCCTGCCATCCCTCTGTGCTTTATATATTTTACAGAGATCGCTATGGGAGGAAACAGGACACTGTACATGGTTTTAGAGATTATATACCAGTACCTCAGCTAGCCCTATTTGCAATTCTTAGAGCCAGTTGAAGAGAGAAGGAAGTATTATGGTCAGCTCTGTATATATCAATATAAGGAAATAAGTCTAGATATAATCAAAGTTGCAGCAATTGTTCTGCATTCAAGGGGAACCACTCAAATAGTCTCCTACACCATAGTTTGGGGGTATGCCACAGAGATATCAGAGGATCAAAGCTCTGCCCAGCACAGTATTCCAGTGCAATACATCAGGTGGGTGCCTGGCCAGCCTCACAGGTCCTAGAGGAAAATGACAAAATGAAACAGCAAGATGCGGCACAGGCACGGATCAGGACTAAACATGGACTGCCTTCCGGGGTCCTGACCTGGGACCTTGGAGGAGAACGAGAGGGGCTCCTCGCGGGGCCCCCGCCCGGCCCGAGGGGCACAGGCACGGATCAGGACTAAACATGGACTGCCTTCCGGGGTCCTGACTGGGACCTTGGAGGAGAACGAGAGGGGCTCCTCGCGG
>RJWM01030477.1:0-23367 GCA_004363535.1 Dasyprocta punctata
GAAGGCCTGGCATCAAGTAGATTTTTATTTTGTCACAGTTGTAAACTTGTTGGTTAATGTATCTAAACCATGGTATGAAAACTTTTGTCTTGCCTGCACCTCACTGAGTGAAGAGGAATTGTCTTGGACTGCTCACAAAATGTACAGGACTGTTAACGTATATGAATAACAAAACTTTCTGTTTTATATTTTAACTTACTAAATTATTTTACAAAAATAACACAAGTCCAAGTTTAACAATTAAGAAAACATTACATGTCTACTTACTACAATAAATTCTAGCTTCCCAGACAAATACATGTGCAGCTAGATTCAAATAGTGTTATCAGTAATCTCCATGTTTCACTTGCCAAGTTGCACAAGTGCATGGAACATTCAATACACACAGGTTTAGAGGTGACTGACTATGTGTTGTGGGTGCAGGAGGCAGAGTTAGCACTAAGCCATGTTCCCCACTCTGTGTTCCGTTCTGCCTATGAGACCTGCACTCAAGCACTGTGCCCTCAAGTCATGAAAAATGCTACTCAAAATCACATAATGATGTTAAAAGTTTTTGATCGTGTGGGGCCACCTTACTAGCTATCCAGAGCTGCTGCATGGACCCGGGTTGGACACACCTGGTCTAAACCTTAATGAATTGTGAATGCCATTCACAACGGGCAAGGACTCATGATTCACATATGCATTTCTAGCAATTAGCACAGCATACATAGCAGGTACCCAATAAATATTTCGTGAAAGGAATTAAATAAGGGGTGGCAAACAGGACTGAAGCAAAGCTAACAGCAGTACCCTATGTTCCTTTCATCCTTCAGAATGCATTTTTTTCAAATTGCACTTGGGGTTAATACCGTCTAGCTGTATAGGAAAATACTGCAAGAAATAGAACTGTAAAACTTGTGTAAGTGTTGCTATGAAGCCATAGTTGAGGCTATTAATCACCAGTGGGTATTTTTTGTGCCTTTTGTTTGTTTGATTGATTGATTGATTGATTGATTTTGCTTTTTTGAAACAGGGTCTGGCTATGTAGTTTAGATTGGTCTTGAACTCGTGATGTAGCCTAGGCTGGCCTCAAACTTGTGACAATCTCCCTGCCTCATCCTCCCAAGTGCAGCAATTACAGGCATACACCACCTCACCCTGTATCCACCATGTTAAATAATGTTATGAGACTATTTGGAATAAATTTCTATCTTGATTTTGAGTAGACTATAACTGTTTGAGTAGTTATGTTCCATGTTATCTCATGACTCTCTCAACTATACAAAGATGAAGTTTTCATTTTCATGTTGGCAGGTTCACAAGGTGTCTGACAAGTCTGAAAACATAGGATAAACTTGTTTTTAGACAGAGTGTTAGTTATTTTTTCAGATGGTTAACATGGATCCTTGTCAAAAATAAAACCTCTATGGAATACCATACTGTTAATCTGGGGGAGGGGGAAGTAAAAGTACCATACCTTGTGTTTTGAAACATTTTGTCACCTTTTTATGTATTTACTGTATTAATTCTTTTTAGATTAACAGTTGGACTCACTGCTTAAAATTTAGTGATACTTCACTTGCAAAGGTGTCTGGAGGTTGAATACTCTATTTAAAAATGTAACTAACACATTGTATAGTAAGCTTAGTCCACACTTTGAACATCCTGTAGAAAGCTGTAATCAAACCAGGGCCTTGCTTTAGTCAAGGATTGTTTTCTTACAACAAACAGAACCCACCTGAGCTAATTAAACCTGGAAGGGAGATTCCTGGGCAGAAAAAAACTTATACAATATAAGAACTGTCTCTCTCCAGAAGACATCATCTGATGAATTCTGTCTGGCCAGCGTTTTGTCAGCCCCATTGCCCCAGCCCCATTGCCCCAGTCTGGAGGGCAGCACAACCTGGTGCACCACAGTACAGAAGAAGAGGGCAAAGTCAAGCAGTGACTGAGACTGGTTTATCCATAAATAACAGCTTCTATGGTTTTTATATATTTGGAGTCCTTGTAATATACCTTCAATATTTTCTGGAAAAAGATAGGAGAGAGCAAGAAGTAGCAGGAGGGGCTGGAGATGTTGGGAAGCAAGTATACAATTACCATTTGCTTAACAAGTATCTATTGAATGCCTACAACATGATACTAGGTAAGACACGGTTCCAGGAAGCCCAGTGAAATTTAGCCTCAGTGCCAAATTTGGTTAATGCTTGTTAGATTTTTGGTTCTTATGTGAGGAAAGCCAGTGTTCAGAGAGATGGGCTGGGTATCCCAAGACCTTCCATAATCACAGAAAAATAAACTTACACTTCATGGAAAATGGAGTCACTTGTGTGGAAATAATTTCAACATTATCTGGACAAAAGGGGCTTTGAAGTTACTTTTTAGTTAACCTTCCAATAAACGGGACACTCCATTACATCTCAAAAAGCCCTTGTTTTGTAAGATTCTGTGTAGGAAGTAAAAAAGAACTGAAAGTAAACAACCATGAATAAATATTTGATGGTGGTCTATCTGATAATTTCTTGCTTTTATCATCTGCATGTAATTACAAAATTATGCAAAAGATATGTCAAACACAAAACTCAAAGACTCACCTAAGTCTACAGTTTTTACACATCTGAGTGAGGAACTCTGAGGAAGAATAGTAATTGCAGTGATTATTACACAAGGCACCACTATGTTAAGCACTTGGAATATAACAACTTACTGAAACAAAAGACAAATACATACATTTACGCATACATAAATAATACAGTCATATGTACTTCTGAGAGGTGAAGATGATTATCGTTCCGTTTTATGGAAGGGAAGACCGAGTCAGAAGAGTAAACAAAAATCTTTTTATTGTGCAGCACAATCTAAAGAACTTTTCTAAAGAACTTTTGATGGCCTCGTAAGGCAGTGTTTAAAGATCAGAATACGGAGTTGAAAATAAACTGATTAATGATTCAGTAGTTATCCAGATAGCCAACCCAGATAGTTGTGGCTCAGAAATGAATTTTAAAAGAAACAAATTAGTCATTCATCTAAGGAGGTCTTAATTTTACAATTTAAATCAGCAACAACCTCCACTCCAAACCATGTATAAAGATGCCAACTGCTGATATAAATCCCTAAGGAATCTGTCTAACTCTCGGGTTCAGCTGTGGAACTCAGCCAAGAGGCTTTTTAAACCAGGCACACACGATGGGGCAGTATAATTGTATTGAATCAAAAATCAAATTTGGCAACAGGCAACTCTCTATTAAAGAAAAGTATTCAAAAACAACAGCAGAATTACACGTTAAAAGTGATCATAAATCATAGTGGAAATATTGATGTTCATCAGTATTATTATTATTATCATTTCAAATATATGGGTTAACAGATTATCTGTTTTGGGACCATTTGACTTGGCTCTAATGAGTTGGCCTTATTAAATTACTGAAATCAGACCATGCTGTAAAAGCTGGGTCTGAACAGCAGAAGTAGAATCAGCCTGTACTGTATCATAGGAAAAAGACAGTGTCCTGTGGAATAGCACAAGGAATGAATTGTCTCTGGCAAGAATCTAAAATTCGATAGTTTTGGAGCAACAGGAGAGGAAAAAGCATTTACATATTCAGTTTTGCTGTCACCTACCAACGTGGGTGACACTGCTCCTGCCTGCACTCCTTTTACTTTCTAGTTGAGCTCCTTGGAACTTTTCTCCAAGCTTTTTGTAAGAAGGAAACACCTTACCACCTTCCTCTATTCAATAACCCCAGAACACAAATGCTCTTCATTCTCCACTTTTAATCATACTACATTTGTCTATTTTAGCATTACCTTGCTTCAGCCACATGAGCAAAAAGCAAATGTCTACAGTAGGCAAACAGGTTGGCAGGGCCACTCTGGCATGTGAACAGACCACTCTCAGTTGCTACCGGGCACCCACTTCATGCTCTGCGTATTACGCTCTACCCCACATTCTTGTTAGACACTTCCCAGAGCACCATGTACCGTACTTGAGAACAGCTGGTAGGGTCAAAATCAGGTCAGCGACAGTAGCTATGGAAGTTCTCAAGGGGCATAAAGGGAATATGTAAAGTTAAATTCCTAACATAGGCTTCAAGGAGAAAGGGTTATTCTGAAAAATGGTTTCACAAGACTAGAACATTTAGAATACACTTACACACGTAAGAAACTACTTACAGTGATTGGATTCTGGGAAGAGAAACTAAGAGTCAGGGCTGGGGTGAAGGCATGACTTACATTCTAATGAGTATAAACTTTTTTGCATGTTTTGCATTTTGTATCATGTGTATTTTTAAAATTAGGTGTTAAGGGATTCAGGGGTGATCTAGTTGAAGCTGAGAGTGTAAGTCATGATTTTCAGAAATGGAATCTGTCAACTGTTCATCTGCCCCTCCCCTAGCCTCCCTGAAGTCCTCTCAAAGAGAAGCAACTCATTCACCCATCCCCACAGCTTTGCTCTCAGAATGAAGCCAGAGTAAAGAGTGCGCGAGACTCACATTCTGGACGTTACTTCCAACTCATAGCTCATGCGCCATTACATACAAACTACTCCTTTAGCCAAACCTGGTGGCTCAGGCCTGTGCGCCCTGCTGCTTAGACAGGAGACTAAGGTAGAATTGAGAATTTCAGGCCAGCCTAGGCAACTTAGTGAGACTTTGTCTCAAAATTTCAAGATAGAAAGGGTAAGGGAGGCTGGGAGTTTGCCTCAGTGGCTTAAGCACCTGCCTGGCAGGCGCAAGGTTGTGAGTTTGATCCCCAGTGCCACTAAAAAATAAAATAAAAAAGACAAACAAAAACAAACATTAAAAGAAAGAAAGAAAGAAAGAAAGGGTAAGGGATACAGCTCAGGAGCATAGTGGCCCTTAGTTTGATCTTTAGTACTACCCCCCCACCACAGAAGAAGACTGCACACACAAATAAAACAAAAACAAAATAACAGGTAAGCACTATTCCTTTTTGCTCCTGCTGTTCAGTTATTCTATGTTTATATCTATTAAGATCTACTAAATATACAGCATTGCCAATGGTCTGTGTCTGCTTTTGCTCCTATAACAACACACCACAAACTGGATAATTTATAAAGAAAGATACGTATTTCTTATAGTTGTAGAGGCTGGGAAGTCCAAGGTGAGGGGCCACATCTGATGAGGGCCTTCTTACTGCATTACTCATGATGAGAGGTAGAAGGACAAAAGAGCTCACAAGAGAGACAGGGAGGGGAAGAAGGCCAAACTCACTCTTCTATCAGGAGTCTGCTTACAGTAGCTATGCACTCCTACAACAACTGTATTGACCTATTCATGAAGGCTGCAGTCACCTCTGAAAATGTCTATGTCCCAACAGTGCAGCATGTACACACATACATGGACCTCGGGGGATACAGTCAAAGCATAGCAGGCTGTAAACACAGAGTCTAATTTATTCTCATTTATAGATGTGAATGCTAAAAGTAAGAGGAGTCTAGTGATTACTGCAACACTAGGATGAAAGCCTACACTCTGAATTCCCTTCCCTTCCTCTCCCTGTTGCTCACTTCTGTTACCTCCTGCCAGCCCTGTACACATTAATGACTTTTCCACGTGACTCCTGTATTCCTGTACTCTCCTTCCCTCAGTTTCATTCTAGGCTGAGGGAAGGGCATGTTAGAAAAGTGGAGAAAGCAGAATTAAAGTCATCAAGAAAAAAATAACCATGAGGACTATCAAGATCTACCTCCTCCTCATTCTTTTTTTCTTTTTTTGGTACCAGGGATCAATCTCACAAGCTCACGCCTGCCAGGCAGGCACTTACACCATCCTCCTCATTCTTTATTCCCATCTCCTTCCCCCACGCGTGTGTGTGTATGTGTGTGTGCGTGCATATACTCATAAACATAAGCATGCACGCTAAAGCTCTGACAGCTATAGATTCCACTGTTGAGAATTTTGCTCCTCTTCTTCCTGCTTCCTTGAGCTTTCGCTTTTTAGCTCATCTCTTATTAGGGACATTACTAAGTCTCATTCTCTCACTGGAAAGAACAGGAAGAAATACTTGCTGGGTGCATGTTTAGTAGACAAAAAAGAATGCTTTCTCACATAGATAAGGAGGATTGGTTTGTTGTAGGCATACCCTAAGTGGAACAGATAGGATTAGGAAACACAGGTTGACCAGCAATGGATTGAATCAGGAAAAAGGAGGGAAACTGAAATCAGAGACAGAAGGAGAAAGGGACATGTCTTAGTCCATTCAGAATATTTGTTAGTTTTCTGTTATTATAACAAATGACTTGGAAAAATCAATTTATAAAGACAGTAAGAAGCTGGGCACTCCAGCATACACCTGTAATCTCAGTACTCTGGGAGGCTGAGGCAGGAGAATTACAAGTTCAACTAAAATTGAACAATAAAAGCAGGTTGGAGATTCGGCTCAGTGTAAAGGCTCTGTTCAGTCTCCTGTACCACACATATGTAAGCATGTGTACATGAAGATAATGAGAAAGTGTTTATTTTGAATCACAGTTTTTTAGGTTACAGTACCTGATTATTTAACCCAAAAGCTTCTGAGCCTGTACGGAACATTATATCATGGTAGGAGTGTATGGCAGAGCAAGTTTCCCACCTCATGGCAGCCAGGAAGGAAAGAGAAAAAGAAAAAGGGCAGGAATCCTACAATCACCTTTACAGACCTGTTCCCAGTGGCCTGAGAACTCCCATTAGGCCTCACTTCTCAAAAGTTCTGTTACCTCCCAATGATGCCACACTGGGGCCTAAGCCTTTAAGACATAGGCCTTTGGGGGAACATTGTAGATCCAAAGTATAGCAGGGTGCTATAGCTAAATACCGTAGACTGGATGGCTTGCACAACAACAGTCACTTCCCATAGTTCTGAAGGCCAATGAGTCCATGGTCAAGGCACAGGCAGATCCTGTGTCTTGCGAGGGCTAGCTTTCCGGTTTGCCTACAGCTGCCTTCTGCTGTGTGCTCACACAACTGAAAACAAAATGAGGCAAAACTCAAACTGTCAAGAGTGAAAGCAAGCTCTCTGTGTCACTTCTGATCTTGTCTAATTCCAGTAACTTCACAAAGGTCCCACTTCCTAATGCTATCACACTAGGGGTGAGGATTTCAATGTATGGATTCAGGGGTAGGACGGACGCAAACATTCAGTCCAAGCGGGGCTTTTTTTTTTTTTTTTAATTTTCCTTCAACTTTTACAAAGCAATCCTAAGAATAAAAAGTTAATCACTTCCTGCCAAGACAATGACCTGAAAATAAATGACTGAATTACCATCCCCATCTCACCTATCCATTCCGCAGTGAAGGAACTAAGGACGCACAGAGCCTGTGTGCTGGAAAAACATAAATAGAGAGCTCCTCTTTGGTTTTCAACCTCAAAAGTGGTGTCCATAGCTTTACTCACACACACACACACACACACACACACACACACACACACACACAGAGGCAGAACCTAAGTAGCAAAATTGTCTAGGTGGGTATCTTTGTATCTTTCGGGTTTCTTACAGCTTGTAGCCCAGGCAGAAAATACATTGTCTGAAGTTCTGACAGGGAACTGGCTTGAAAGAAAAACTGAAGGATTTAAACAGCTTTCTGAAAAAGGCAAAACTCAAACTGTTAAGATTCATATCGTTTTCCCTATTTCCCCTCATACTTCTATTTTCATTTTTTTTCTTTCTTTGTAGCTTCCCTAATCATCTCCTTTTCCACTCTTCCTTCATTCCTTCTTCTTTTTTCATAAAAACTACTAGACAGAGCAGCCAGCTACACTGACTTCACTCTGTCACAGTGGGGAATTAGAAAACATAAATGCCAAACCTCAGTAAAACACTGTCAGCCTGGGAAAAGATCCAGGCAAGAGACATGAGAGCAGCGTATCTAAAACAACCAAGGAGCAACTCATAAGCTAGGAGATGAGAAGAGATGCTCCTTTTGGGAGATGATTACTTAATTTGCTGCCTTGATGATAACATAATTCAAGTACTTTACTGAGGAAATCACCATCAGGCCAGGGCCAAACCTACAGCAGCTCTCAATAAATATTGCCTCAACCGGATATCTTGGCCAAAGACCTAGGCAAAGTCTCTGACATTATGCCACTGGTCTGTGAGCCACTGTGACTCTTGTGTCAGAGGCAATGGTGGCAAAATAAACCTAGATATTTTTTAGAAATGTTTCTGTGTTTAAGCATCCCTGTGGAAACCTCAAGGGAAGGTAAAGAAACCTGGGTTAGGAATCAGGTGAAGCAAACAATACCTACAGTGTGTTGACACTATGCTGAGCAAGCTTGAGGGGTTGAATTCTGCTTGGGAGGTGTCATGTAAAGGAAATATGACATATTAAATAAATGCAATGATGATGTTAAGACTGTGTGGAAGAGTTTACTCCATATTGATGAGTAAAACAGCTTTCTAGCCTCCCTGTCATCCAACCTAACCAGCTGCATGTCCTACCCACCTCTCAGTTTCCATCTATGACCATGTGGCCACAAAATACAGACATTATCTTACCTGGACAGCTGGGTGACAATGATTCTTTATGGCTGAGAACCCCTAGTCTGTCCTTCACCTTGGTAAACCATACTCCCTTGACCCTTGGTGCTTCCCTAGTGCCTAGGGTATTATTTGACTTTTAATCACTGGGACCAAATACCTAACACACACAATTTAAAGGAGGAAGGGTTTGTACTTGCTTATCATTTCAGATTTTTAGTCCTTAACCAGCTGACTTCAAGGCAGGAACATCGAGGAAGAAGGGAATGGTGAAGCCAAGCTTCATGGTAGATGAGAAGCAGAGCACAGGGGAAGGGCACTAGTGAGAGCCATGTGCTTATGCCCCAGTGACCTGCCTGTTTCAACCGGGCCCCGTCTCCTAACAGCACATTCAGCTGTGAATATAAATGGATTAATCCACTGATAAGTTAATCTAATCACTTCTCCAGAAGTCTTTTAATCCAGTCAAGATGATGGTTATGATTAACTGTCACTCTAGTCACCTCACTTTTAGCTTATGTTTGGCTAGAATTACCCATCCTCTCCTTACCCCCATCTAGATATTTGGGATACCTGGTATCCCACTCCCGTGACTTGCTTCCATGTAGCAATTTGGCTAATGTCCAAACCTCAAATTCTTCCTACCTTACACTTCTCTTGGCTTGTGGGAGACGTTCTCCATGTTTCATAGGGTGCGAGGTGAAAATTCAGTATCCTCACCTTGATTAAATGAGTTATGTTACAATAATGGAAAAATGGTAGAATTTGTTCTTGCCATTAATTAACTCCACAGAGGAAGTCAGCAAGTATTATCGCCACTTTAAGACCACCCCAAAATAATACTGCAGCTGAGTCCTCTGAATGTTCAGGACATACTGATGTAATGGATTTATTAAGGTCTTGTTCTTTGTGTGGATAGGCTCTGCAAGAGGAAGGAGCAATGGAGAGCTAACAAAGGGAATTATAGTCAGCTGCCTTCTTGCTTTTTCTCCTGATCTGTATACCAGCTGTGAAAAGACTGCTCCTGTTTTGCAGGGAGTGTTGGAATAAGTGCCATGAATTTCCCTCACTGGATTAGAACCCTCTGGGATAGTGAGAACGTCTTACTTATCTTCATACTTTTATACCACAGCAAAATCTGGCATATAGTAGTAACAAGCTGATTAATGTTTAATGAACTCCATTTTGAATCTTCCAATTAAGTATTCCTTCAATTAATACTTTTTGAATTTGGTTTAATTGCCATTAAGAGATTAAGAGTCCCTTTCTGAAATGCTGGCTCAGGAGACTTAAAACTTTTTACTAGAGAAAAAAGTCAGTGCCTCCCAAGAATCTCACATGCTGGGACTGGGAGGATCCAACAAGAAGCCAACTAGCCAGCCTTTCTGGTAAGTTGTGCAAGCCGTGCAGCTTCTAGGAAGAGAAAAGTCAGCACTACCTGTGAGCCTACCAGCGAGGGCTGAGAATCAACACCCCCTGCCCCCCCCCAAGCAACCGGTTGGTTTGAAGGACAGGCTAAGTTAAGGTACATAAAGCAACTAAATGCTTGTATTGTTTTGTTGATTTTACAGGCCTGGGGCCAGTGGTCTGAGCATCTGTTGAATGACAGTATGCAATATAGCCAATATGGGGTATTTCCTTCTATCTTGCCTTTGAAATCCAATATTGTTCTCACTGTTTTGCTTTGTTCCAGTTGTTTTGCTTTATTCAGTATTCTGTTTTGATTGGTTTTATTATGTTTTGTTTTTGGCTTGATTTTGTTTTACCTGATGGAATGGACAACTATTGTGAAGATAACAAGATTTACAATGGTAGCTATTGTTGTTTTCCTAGTATCCTACTTTGAAGTTCTGTACCAATTTTGCAGCTTTGTTTTGATTGGCTTTGCTCTGTTTTGCTTTGTTGGATTTTACTATCTTTAAAATAAAAAAATAAATAAATAAAATAAAATTTTTTACTAAAGCTATGATTGTCTTTCTGTTTAGGCAACCAATAATCTTTGGCCGCAAAAATTTGGATATAACCAAATCTGGATATTGAGGATGCATCTCATAAGGTTGATGTTACTGAGCTGTGATCCTTAGGTATTAACCTGGTATTTAGAAACTGGAGTCTCAGTTTCAACTAAGGTTGAGAGCAACAAACTAAATGAAATTAACTAAGAATTTTTTGCTTGGAAAAATTCCAAATATTCATGCAAAAATATATCGTATTTTCTTGTAGTACAAAAATGCTAATGGACAAGGATGCGAGCCTCTCTCTCTCTCTCTCTCTCTCTCGTAATTCTGATGTACTGATAAGTAGGACATGGCTTTTGAAGCACTGCCCTAATAACTGCTACCTGAGACTGAAGGTCTCCACTCCCACACATTTGCTACTTCAGACAGTGTGACATGCACACATGGGAGCTACTGAGGACTGGTGGAGCCAGGACCCAATCCAAAAGGAAATCTGTTACATTCTCCTAAAAATGTGAATCCATTCTCCCAGAGATTGCACCAGGATCCAGGGAGTTAATAGGTATTTTCTAAACTTCTTAATGATCTCCTGGTCACAAGGCCATTCTCCATAGCATTTGGTCTGAATTATCTCATCTGCTTGCCAAAATGTGACTGCTCCCTAAGGCAGATTGACTTCAGGCAAAGCTACAAAGATTCCCAAATTTGTCTTTATGAGTGAACACATAGATCCACACTTTCACCTACAGCCTCTTTCCCACCTCCCTCTGCCAAGGCCCCCCTTTAGGTACGCAGACCTGCAGGTAAATATTTTCCTCCTTTTTCTGCTCACAGGAAAGGCTTGATATGCAAATTCAAGCAATTAATTTCCTATTCTAAAAAGTGTTCTTGTGGAATAAAAGTGTTTCTTGTAATGTGGGGTGTGGAAAGTTGTGTTAGTTGTGTGGACCTTTAAGGCTTTTTTTCACTGCTCTTCCAGTTCAACAAATGTGTCCTGAGTTCTCTGCAGAGGTAGGACAGCGAGGGACAGTGACTCTCAAATTTAACTACAGTTTAGGATCACTTGAGAAGATTTTGAAACATGCCAATGTCTGGGACTTACTTCAGACCAGATAATCAGATTTTCAAACAAGGCTTAGAGCCACTGACATGAGGGAACACATAGAATTTTGGCATTGCAGATGAGAGTTCGAGTTCCAGCTGTAACACTAATAAGTGGCATGATTTTAAATGAAATGCTAACACTGGAATGTTTTTGGTGCCTTATTTTATAAATTTAAGTAACAATACCAGTTTGACATGACCAGTAAGGCACAGGGTGGGGAAGAGAGACAGAGACAGAGACACAGAAAAAAAAGACCCAGAGAGATGGAGAGAGACAGACAGAGGGAAAGAAGAGAGAGAAGAGACAGAGAGAGAGAGAGAAAAGAGAATAAGAGAAAAAGAAGGAAAAATATATAGGCTTTCCCTCAAAATGCTAACTTAATTCCTCTGGGATAGGACCTGGATATCAGTGTTTTGAAAAGCTTCCAGTGTAAGTTCAACATTGAAAAAATAACATTCCAGAATGAGACACATATATTATTATGGAGACGACAATAAATAAGTGGTCAAATGATGGGTCTGCCTCCCAGCTCTGCCACTTAGAGTATGACCTTAGACAGCATCCCATAAATTCTCCAAAATTGAAAATGGAGGTAATATTATTTGGTTTAAAGGATAGTCGTAAGGTTCAAATGCGATAATGTAAGTGAAAGTGCTTTTCCGACCATAAAGCTTAGTTTTTATCATTCTGAAAATGACAATGTCTCAGGTTAGCTATATGATTAATCTACAACCCTTCTGAGATTGTCCAGGACCTGGGGGTGGGGTGGAGGACATGATATTGATTTTAATAGACTTTGCTCACTGTCTCTGAATAAGAAAAAAAAAAGAAAGATTTTCTCTGCATCAAGAAATCATCAAAATTCAAGGTAAATTGCAACAGTAAAGTTCTTATTATTCCAAATAATCTATCTGATATGTAAATATTTGCTGGGACTTCTTATTTTTGAAATACAGTTTCTACATTCCCAAATTTGACTTCCTCCCACTCCTACAATTTTCCCCCACTGACAGGTCTTTGAGGTAGGTTGGAATAGTTCATTATTCTAATCACGCAGGCCCCAGGTATCAGGTTTAATTTAGCTGCCTGTGCAGTACAGTGCTGGGATATTTTCAAGCCTTCAGCCCTTGGCACTGTAAGTCAGTCTGAATGTCAACCAAGAAAAGTATTGAGATGTAAGTTAGCCTTTTGTCTTCAAATATCACTCATTACTTCTGTAATAAGGAGGAAAAACAATAATGTTGCATTTAAACTCTATTTTGTGGCAGGTTGTAGATACCAAGAAAGATGAACTGGGGAAGTTTTCTAAATGCTGCTATGATTCCCCACTATCCTTTGTGTTCTGGCACTCACTGCAGGCTGCAGCCATACTCCAGTCTAACACTTCTGTAATCAGTGACTCTCAATCTTATCACATAGTTTGGAAGTTTGGTAGAAATCTGAATCTCAGCCCTCACCCAATACTTTCTGATTCAGAATCTGCACTTTAACCTGTATTTTCCACAGGTGATTCCTATGCACGTTAAAGTCTGAGAATGCCTGTCTCCTTCCCTCTCTTCTTCCTAGCTACCATGAGGTGAGCAGCTTTTCTCTCCCACATGCGTCCACCATTATGAACTGCCTCACTTTAGATCAGAAAGCAACATGGCTAAGCAACCATGGGCTAAACATCTGAAACTGTAAACCAAAATAAACTTTCCTCCTTTAAGTTGTTCATCTCAGGTGTTTTATCTCAGCAATGGGAAACTAGCACACTTTCCAAACTAATATAGCAGTTATTCTCCATCTCACTGGTGAGGAAACTGAGACTCAGATGAGAGCAATTATGTGACTAGGTCAGGGCCACACAGCTAGTTACTGACAAGCTGAGACTGGTCTTGCATCTGTAATTCTAAGACCAGAGCACTTTCCACCTTCTAACACTGGCCCTGATATAGGGTTGATTAAGGGATTTTTTTGTTTTGATTTTTAACTGTCATTGAGAACACAGGGCTTGTAATATTTTTAGATATCTTCTGGGCAAAGAAGTTTCTCAGAATTATTCTAATGGAATATCTGCTAAGTAAAGACAAAAATTATGAGAGATACACCATCTAGAAAATGGAGATGATGAAAAATAAGATTTCCTCTGATCAGGACCTTTGCAAGAGAATTAGAGAAATGCTTCATTCCCTGGGTGCCTATAACTCTGGAAACCTCACACCTCTAAAACACAGGGATAAATCCCTCACAGGACTATGATGAAGATTAGTGACATAATTAGATAGAAAGCTGATGGAACCCTTTGAGACAGAATCAGTATCCACACAGATGCAGAATACCAGTATCAGAACCCTCTTCTCCAGGCCATGCCCTATAACAAAACACTGGCCATGTACTAGGTAGAGCCAAACAACATGGAATTTGACTGAGGACATTGCCCTTACTATCTTGCACTGTTGCCCTGCTCATTCCAAACTCAAGTGCCTAAAGCTGAAGGAGAAGGACTGTAAGAAATGAAAAACTTTGTGATGTGTATAGGTAGATTAGAAAAGTCACATTTGATCTCAGAACCTCATTTTCTACATCCATAAAATGGGAGATAAACCTGTGCTGCCTTCATTATGGACATTTTAAGTGTTAACTAGGTAAACCCATGTGAAAGTGCTAGGGAAATCATAAGGGCTAATAGTAAATTATAACAATGTTATGATTCCTCCTGTTTTCCTGGACTTGCAGGCACAAACATCTGAGACCCTGATCACATTATCATACAGAAAGTGGCCAGTCCTGTGCAAAAGCCATCAGCTGCTGGGCCACTTGAATTGGGTGTCAAGCTGGGTGGTTATAGATAGAAGTTGTTTAGAAGCAACTAGGAATGAACTAGGGAAGGCGCTCTAACAAAATAACTTCCCCACTGGCAAACTACATTGCCTCATATTTGCTAAGTTGAAGCATTGTTCTTGGAAAGCTTTGAAATGAAAAATTTTCTAGGATAGCTAACAGATTGGCTAGCAATTATACTTCAGTCTGAATTAGTCTACCTACAGATTCCTCAGCTATGGTTCCTGTCTTAGTTACTTTTCACTTGTTGCCGGGACAAAATACTGGACACCCAAAATTAGGGAAGGAAAGGTTTATTTCTTACAGTTTCTCGGGAGTTTCAGTCCATACTTAGTTGGCTCCAAGGCAGCATGGTGTGGCAGGGCAGCCATTCATGGTGGCCGCCAAACAGAAAGGCACATGGGCAAGAGAGAAAAAGAGGTTGGAAGAGCCAAAGAAGGGAAAACCCGCCTCCCTTACACTGTATCTCAGCTCCACCCTTGGGCAGGTGCAGCACGCACATCACCAGCCCCAGTGCTAGACAACAAACCAATCACAAGCGCCAGACTCAGCCCCATCAAAAATATATGAGGACTTGGGGGTACATAGTATCGCCCAATACAGTTCCCAAGCAAATACTCTAAAACCAGGGCTCAAACCAAGGAGATTAAATGATAATTTGAGGACTTTTTGTTTTTTGATCTTTTTCTTTTTTTGTACCAGAAATTGAACTCACAGTCTTGCACTTTCTAGGTGGGTGCTGCACCACTAAGGTACATTCCCATCCCCAAATGATAATGCTGATAATGGAGAAAGAATTTTGGAGGCTGAGACCCAGCCTTGAGAGGCAAACCTGGACAGGGCATTGGAGAAGGTTGCCAGGGGACTCAGGGTGCCTCACAGGAGGTAAGATTGCCAAACTAGGGAGACTAGTCCTAGATAAAAGAGTGGTAGAGAGTGTTGAGTCCAACTCATTTTATACTTCTCCTAAAGATTTGAAAGAAGAATTGAATGCTGTGTTCCTTTGCCTGTTTGGGCAGAATCATTGCTTTTCTCCTTCATAGCAGAGTTTAGCTTCATATTGCTCTAGGCAGTGAAAAAAAAAAGTTAATTTTAATTTTCTTGACTATTGCTCTTTGAAAACTGTCGTGTATCCCAGACAAGCAGCTATCTACAAGGTTTTCTTAATTCTACTCCCTTTTTTAAAAAGTCTACCCCTTCTTAAAAATCAAAATCATTTAAAATGACTTAAAGGGGTCAGAGATTTAGCTCAGTGGCAAAAGCACCTATCTGACAAGCGCGAGGTTGTGAATTCAATCCCCAATACCAAAATAACTAAACAAATAAAATGACTTAAAGAAGGCTTTAGTCCAATGTAAGTTACCTGTTTTAAGAAAAAAATTCAAGGTCATTAAAATGATCCCATAATGCCCCAGACCTGGGAGATGCTCTTTAAAGCCATTCAGGGCTGTAACATGCTGCCTCAGTTTCCCCAGGGTGATCGGTGTCTGGAGAGTGGAAGATAAGATAATGAGTGGACAACACTGATCGGATAAGCACAAAATGCTAGCTCATAGTGCCCAGATAGATTCTAATAAATTCTGTTCCCCAAGCCTGCACATTTGAAGGCCTTTAAGCCAGCCAGCTCTTCCATGTTCCAGCTGGCCTCTGGTCTATAGACATAAGCCACCCAGGATGGCCATCCTTGATTCCCTCTTGTCTCTGATCCCTGTGTTCCTCCAATTCTGGTGGATTCTAGCCTCATGTCTGAACTACTCTCATTCATTATCTTTGAATGCTTAATATAGATTTTGAATGTGATTCTCAGAACTTAATTCGTTTGTAGTAGGTTGAATTTACTCAGCATCAAATATTCTGATTCCCCTTCCTGCGAAAGAATTTTAACAGCCTGCTCTGTTATATTCTGGAGTATGCAAAAGTGACAGTAAGAGCCAGAGTATGGATCTCTCTCTCTCTCTCTCTCTCTCTCTCTCTCTCTCTCTCTGTCTCTCAGTCTTCACAATGACAGGAAATGTTCCAAGGAGAGGCTGGTGCTTCCACCTGGTTGTAGCGTGGAGATGTGAAACACACAGCTGGCCTATGTTGGACATCAAAGTGACAAATACACCTCTGTTATCATAAATACGGAAATTTGGGATTCTCATTTCTTACTGCTGCATAACTGATTCACATATTCTTGGATTCCTATCTGATACAGTAACATCAAACAGAGTCTGTCAGATTTGACTCCAGTTCCAACGTATCACACAATGATCTTCACAGGGTTAAAAGGGACCCATCAGTCAGGAAAAGCAACATGTCCGAAGATGATTTCACCATATGGGCAGTAATGTGCAATGCTCTGAGTCCCTTGATTTCATCTGCCTTTCTGGATTAAGGCCCTTAACAAAATCTCATCGCAGAATCTAACATCCTACTTAATACCTAATACTAGAGTAAGCAGTAACATGAGAAGGCCATGGTGTACTCCCATCATATGGGTCTCTTTAGATTTTGTAAAGGAAATTACCCATCTGGTCTTTCCCAGGCCATTTACTTTTCTAGTAAATTATCAAACTCTAATATTACAAAATTGAATTTCTAAACCCCAGCAATAATCATTAGAGGTGTTATATTTTATGTCAAATTTTCTTCACATATAGAGTTTCATTTCTTCTCTTTATCACCTTTTCAACCACGGAAATAAGGTGACAAGGTTAAAAGAAGGCTGCTGTAGAGTCTCAGAAACATAAATACTGATTTTGTCACATTTCTCCAGTGTAACCTTGGGATGTTTTTACGCTCTTAGGACTTTACCTCATCTAAAAGTCTGGGATAACTTTTCAGAATTGTCACTTATTGTGAAGTATGTGTGACACTAGACAGGCACTCTAAAAATGGCTGCTTCACACTGTTCCCCCATTTTCCAAGCCCCAGAATTTCTCTTTAAAGAGAACAAATTCCAGGGAGATATATTTTAAGGGGCATTTCCTATACTAAAATAAATGTGTTAAAATTGTGTATATGTGTGTTTTCTCCAACCCCATTGTGCCAGGAAACCATGCTAGTTTGAGGGTAGAGATTGTGACAAACTTTTATTTGCCTCTTAAGTAGCTACCAAGTGGCCTGGAATATAATAAATGTTTGATACCCACTGTTAAGCAAAGCAATGAATGAATGGACTCAGAATGGTGAGTTTTACAAAATAACTTGCCCCTAGTTATTCCTTTCACTTTTTTGCACTAAGTTCGCTTTTTGATCATACATCAGTCCTGTGTTCATTTTTGGCAATCACCAAATGAAGTAATGTCAGTGTGTGTGTGTGTGTGTGTGTGTGTATGTGTGTGATCTTGAGATTTTCCAGAAGAGGAAAACAAAATATATTTTAAAATATATTCTGCTGAGATAAAATTCTAGAGAGGAGATTCTGCATCTCTGTGGCTAGTGATTGCTCATTGCTCCTTAGCTCTGCCATGCCACAAGGGGTACAGCAATGAACAAATAAGCAGACCCTTTTTGCTACACTGGCTGATATTTACTATTTTCAGGCTGTATGCTATTTACTAATAGGACTTCTAGCCATCCAGTGATTTAAATTATGCATAAAATCATAATAAATGTTTTTAAATGTAGCTGACATCCTTGCCTTCATTCAATTTTGCAAAATGTAAAAAACAACAAATTTTGGGCTTGTTTTTGAACATGTATCAGATCTTTTCCCTACCCAGACTCAGCATCTGTCTAGTATCCAATCAAACCCCTCTTTTGGAATACCTGTTGAGCTGTAATGGGACACCATTTCTTTTTCTCAGAAATTGAATTTGATTCAAAGATTTCTAGGGCATCTTAGTCCAAAACTTGATGGAACATCCTAATTATTATCAGCCAAGACCTCGTTTTGAAGTGCTCTGGAAATACAAAGTAGCTCTGCCCCTATCAGCACACTCATTAAGTAAAACAAAGTGCAGTCTTGCAAATTCTGTTCTGTGGCACCTGCTTCAAAGTTTCTGAGATGACTGACTGGCTTAAAGGACTGATCTTCAGGCTCTTTCCCGGGTGGACTGGGTCAGAATTTCAAGGAGAAACTCATGAGTCAATATTTTTAATCACTCCTGTGCAGTAAATTGTAGGGCGTTGTTAGTATTTTTAAAAACAGGGGATCTAAAGACTGGCATGTGACACATACCTGTAATCCCAGGACTCAGAAGGCTCAGGCAGGAGGATCACTGCAAGTTCAAGACCAGCCCGGGCTACAAAGTGAACTCAAGGCTGGCCCCAACTGCATAGAGAGACCCCGTCTCGAAAATAAAAATAGCTGAATAAATAAATAAATAAATGAAATCTAAAGTCAGATGAGACCAAATTTGAATTCTTACTACAAATGGGACCTCAGGCAAGTTATTTAACTTCCCTAGACCTCAGCATCAATGCATCTGAAAACCTGCCCTGTAGTTGGAAAGAATAAAATGAAACTGAGATTGTGCATGTAAAGCCGTGATTCTTAAAATCCATGTAAATAGGAATCTCCTGGGTATCTTGTTAAAATGCAAATTCTAATTTGTGGATGTGAGTTGGGGCCTGAGATTCTGACTTTTTCTGGAAAGACTTGATAAAGCCATTACTGCTGGCTGGCTGTCAGCACTTTAAATAATTACCAGGCACATGATAAGGTCTTAATAATCATTATTTAGCCTAGTGAATTTAGAAAGAGAATTTGCAGTGTTTTTTTAAACCCCCATCTTCCATTAGAATCACATGTAATTCTTTGAAAGAAAGTAGATCTCTGAGTTGTCACCTTAGAAGATTCAGATAGATATTTTTATGGTGGAGCCCAGGGATCCATGCTTTTTTTCTGTTTTGTTTTTGTTTTTGTTTTTGGTACCAGAGATCGAACTCACAACCTCACACTTGCTGGGCAAGTGCTTGTGCCACTTAGCAAAATCCCCAGTCCAGGATCCATGTTCTTAAAGTACTATGAGTGATCCAAAGCGGAAAAACTATAGGATATAATGTAATAAATGTATTGGGTAAAGTTTATTCCATAGTCACTGAGAGAGGGCCCAAATGTCTCTCTTATACAAAACCCTAATTAACCTCAAAGCCAGTCTCAAGCATACTACCTGAGTCATGACCAACAAAAGATGAGACAGAAAAATTAGCTCACAGATCCTAGATTGCTCTGGAGCCTCTAACAATTCCACAGCCAGCTTTCACTGCCCTTCTGTCTTTTGCCACACAACGGAAGAAGTGGTTATAAGAGGCAAACACCCCAGGAAATCAAACTCCATGTCAGACTAACCGTGGATCCTGGGCATGGTATTTTAACTCCCTGCTCTTCAGGTGCCTCATTTATGATATTGGGATAATATCTAGCCCTACTACCTCATAAACCTGCTGTGCGAGTGAAATGAATATAACTTCAAAGTGTAGACTATGCACCATCAGTATCAGCATCCCCTGAGAAAGTGCTTAAAATGCAGAATATGAGACCTACTGAATGAGAATCTGCATTTTAACAAAACACATGGGTCCCTATGCAAAGTTTATAAAACACTGCTTTATAGTTTGTTACATGAAGGGTTATAGTATAAAACAATGCTTATTGCGTAGGCTTTTACAGTCTCATTGGAAGAGATCATGCTTTGTATTATACATCAACAATTTGAGGTGGATAAAAAACCAACAAAATTAAGTACTAAATAGTGTCCTCACTTTTTTAGAAATCAGGACTATAAAAAAAATTGTAGCAACAATATTCTTTGACATTCTTTCTAGCTCTGATTATCATAATCAATGCTCTTCAAATGTTTTCACTATCAAGAAACAAGAATGAAGGGCCCCACCCTGCTGGGATCCTGCGGCACAGACCAGGACCATGAGACAACGGAACTGCCCGCTGAGGAACCAGGCGAATGGCCTGGACACCCGGAGGAGAACCAGAACGGGCCCCTCGGGGCCCACCCCGCTGGGCCTGGAGGGCACCGGCAAGCAGGCTTGGAATCAAGGACAATGCCTCCCCTAGCCCCACCCCTCAAGCAACCTGCTGGTTCGGAGGTCTGGCTAAATCCATAGCAACTAAGAAACATTAAGCAACTAAATGCTAGTATTGCTTTGTAGATTTTGCAGACCTCTGGTCAGCAACCTGAGCATCTCTTTGAAAGATGACAGTAGGCGATGTAGCGAACAGGGGGGATTCTCTTCTGTTTTGCCTTACTGTTTTGCTTTACTCTGATCGCTTTGTTTTCTCTTTATTTTATATTCTGTTTTTACTGGTTTTGTTCTGTTTTGTTTTTGGTTCAATTCTGCTATACCTGTTGAAATGGTCAACTATTCTGAGGATGACAGGATATACTATAGAAACTATTGTATTCACATAATTTTTCTTCGAAGTTCTGTACCAGTTCTACTGCTTTGTTTTGATTGATTTTGTTCTGTTGTGTTCTGTTGGATTTTACTATCTTTAAAATAAAAAAAAAGAAACAAGAATGATAATATTTATACATCAAAGTAGAATAAAAGAATGAGATTATTTAAGACCAGAATAAAAAAAAAAAAAAGACCAGGGTCAGTTGTCTTGGGGATAGCCTCTGGATTTAAATAGACAGGATTTTATGAAAACTCAGATGGAGCCTGAGATTTTGCACTTCCATAAATTTCCAGAAGATGCCCAGGCAGCCAGCCCATAAATAGTATGTACGCTGAGGAATTAAGAATTAGAGATTCAGTCTAACTGAATCCCATATCAACAAGCTTGAGGGCCAGGGAAGAAGTAAATATTTTAGTATACCTTAGTCCATCTGTGCCACAATAGATGTGAAGTGCTATCCGAATTTATTTTATTCAGATTGAGTCCAAAAAGTGTTGCTCCTGCATCCAAGGTTGGCTTTAGTGCCTGAGGTACATGTAGGTGTGTGGATGAGAAGACATTTTTCTTACTTGTGCACATATATAGCAGCACTTTTTAGTATTCAGTTGGCCAACATAAGCCACTGTGTTCACTCTTGCATGGTGGTCCCTGCCTTGTACAGAAGGGTGTACTTCTTTTCCTACTTTTACTTGGCCCAAACTCACTTTGCAGAGCCTCTTTCTTTCCTACTTTTAATAAAACTTTGCTACCATTAAAAAAAAAAGTTGACCAACAGTCTCGTGGGGTAGGGGGGGATACTGTGGCTGGTGGAGATATGGTTCTGCAAGCTGAGAAATGTGTCAGCGAAAACTGCCCCACTTTCCAAGAAATCTGTAGTTGTGCTCTTCACGTGTCTCTCCATGGAGCAACACAGTGTGAATATATAGCTTCCAGGAGGTACATGATGTTCTCCCTCTGCCACCCTCTTCATGCACTTGTTTTTAGCAACTCTGTCAGCTCACCATTCCCTGAACTCCCCAGGTAATTGCCTTGGTGTAGCATTCTTGCTTCTCAGGTTAGTGGACCTTATGTTAGATGGACCAGGTATCCTATCTCACCTTCTTCTATCTAGACCCATGATTTATGATTTTAGCAACATGTTTATCCAAAAGAAAAAAAAGAAAAGAAAAAAGAAAAGAATATGCTTAATAAACATTGCTAAGAAAACCTGAGCAGGCTCAATATTATATTCACATGTTCATTCACATAACTTTATTTTTATTGGAGAAATAAAAAAAAACTCAAGGGAAAATGAATATATTTTACTTCAATAAAAAATTTTAACCTCTTTTGGCAAACATTAAGTACAAGCTTGAAAGACAAATGGCAAACTAGAAACATATTGGTAGTTTGAACAAAGATGTAATATGCAAAAAAAGGAGTCAATAAGAGGAATAATCACAACAGAAAAGTTCACAAAGGACACGATCTAGGAGTTCACTAAGCAATACACATATACAAATGATTAACAAAACATGCAAATAATTTCAAAATTTAAATAAAGACAACATTTTGCCTATCAGAATAAAGATCAAAAATTTTGACAAAACTCCTTTTGATGAAGTGTGGACCAACAGAATTCCTACGTGCACTGTTGATAGGTCTATAAACTGGTCAGTTGTGTCAAATACACCTTTAAAATTCCTACCTCGGAATCAGTAATCCCACTTATAGGAATCTATCCTAAGAAGATATTTGCATTATAATGTGAACATTCATTCATTCAACAGACATTTATTGAGCCTTTATATGTGCAAGTATTAAATTAAGAGTTGGGATTATTACTTAGAACAGGACAGACAAAACTTTCTGTCTTCAGCAAGCATACATGTCAGAGAAGACAAATGACAAACTGTGGTGTGAGGGGTGCACACACGTGTGTGTGCTGCAGAGGTATTAGGAAAGGCTTCTCTGATAAGGACATGTTTAAACAGAAATGTGAACAAATTAGGGAAGATGGCAAAGAGGTCCCATTAGAAAAATGATGGAAAGTCTTAAGAAGAGCAGGTATAATGGCAGGAGTATGGTGGCATGTCTAAAGACCAGCAAAGTGAAGCAGAGTGAAAACCAGACAAAGTGGTGGAAGCTGAGCAGGGGGTGGAGCATGATGATGCCGTGGGATCACGCGGGGGCTTGTCAGTCTTGGTAGAACCAGTGGGATTTTACTATCAAAGACACAGGCAGACTTGGAAGGTTTTGAGCAAAGAAGAAATAGACTATGATTCTATTTGTAAAGTCCATCTTTGACTAATAGGCAGAGAACTGGCATAAGCTGGAAGACCACTTGGAAAGTAATGGCCATAATCTAGGTGACATAGATTAGGGAAAGGGCAGTAGAGAGGGTAGAAAGTGGTTAAATTCTGGATTGTTTTATTTCAGGGTTTTAAAAAATATATATTTTGCATGGTAGCAATATGCAGTGATGAGGTTCATTTGAGGTTCACTGATCATTTTCAATGCCATTACCCTACTTCCTCTTCCAACTCCCTGATGCCTTTCCCCCATCTCCAAAAGACTACCTCCCAGCTTTTTTTCTCTCCATCTCTCTCTCTCTCTCTCTCTCTCTCTCTCTCCTCTCTCTCTTTCTGTCCTTCTTCCTGTGTTTTTAAGGTGGAACCACCAGGGTTTC
>RJWM01030478.1:0-23357 GCA_004363535.1 Dasyprocta punctata
TGTAAATATGTGTCTGACTAGATAAATATTCCTCCTGAGACCCCTCACACACAGAAGTGGCCTAGGTTAGGGTTGAGAGTGGGAACAGGATATTAGGACTTGAAAGAACAGGAAGGAAAGCAATAAAAGAACAGAGAAGGGAAGTTTCTTTCTTCTTCAGTAGTGTGGGTTTCTGAATGTATTTTGTACAGTAACTTATTAACAGAATTCTTCAGGTCTAAGTTCTAGCAATAAAACTCTTGTTTAAAAAAATTAGAATGCTGTGACTAAAAAGTGTACTTATTTACTTTATATTATATATTGCAAATATACGAATTAAAGAGCAGAATAGAGATTATGCTCTCAGTTGTATAAAGTCCATAGAAAAGACTGGAAGAATAAACACCAAAATATAAACAGGAGGAACTAGAGTTCTAACTTTCTGATTAATGATATTTTCTAAATTGGATACTGAATACAGGTTCTCTTTAGAAGGACAATGCTATTTTAAACAAATGTTTCTATTAGGCTGCAAATTTCCTGAATGACATCATGAGTGCTGAATAAAATAAAAGCACAAAATTGTATTAAAATAAGTTATCATTTCAGTCTTAGAAGACTCAAGAAACTGAAGAATTAAACAGGTAATTTAATCCCCAAGACAGAAGAGCCAGGGAGGTGGAGAATGGATAAAATCTCCAGAAGCCTTTCCACTGAGGTAGATGCAGTCTTATTATAAGGCATAAAAATAGCAATCAATGCTGAATTGCAAAGGCAGGAATCAAAAGAAAGAACAGGTTTCCAGGAGGGGCCATGTCTGTGTTCCCTTCCAGCACACAGGGAATTGCCATGGATCCCTGCGGCATACTTACTTGAACCATTACTGGAATTTGGGGTACACAGGAAGTGCTCAAAACTGTCTCATGGAAGGACATATGGAGTTCACAGGGAAGGCAATTCTCCTTCAGAAGGGTAGAATCCTACAAATTTGAAGATACATGGGGTGCCTGTAGAAAAAATGGTACTGGTGGAACCATGATAGTAATCACCCTCAAAGTTAAAAAAAAAAATGCACAACTTTGTTTCTCTCAAGTAACCATTCACGGGTCTCATATGTTAACTCTCCATGAAACAGAATAGCTATTATCATCCAGACAGAAAAGTCTCCTTCACCCCCACATGGAAAGATTAAAGAATGGGAGTGTGTTCTAGCAGCATATCAGGTTCTATGATGGTCTCCTGTTAGAACCCGCTACTGAAAATGTTCTTAGTTGAAACCCTAAGTATCATTCAAGTGGACAACCGCTAGATTTCAAGCTATGACAAAAAAGCAATCTACACAAACCCACACATGAACCTTCTCTTAGATAAGATGCCCAAAACCCGAAGATGAGGTTCATTTCTCCTCACCCTTTTTGGAAGGATTCATTCCACAGCCAGCTGCCTCTGAGGCAGCAACAGGACAGTACAGGGACACAGCAGAGGAAAAGCTGCCCCACCCATGGAAGCCCAGTAGCAGAGTGTGAAGGGAGGAGCCTGGGAGGACCTACACTCTGCATGAATGCCCCAGGGACACCTCC
This sequence comes from Dasyprocta punctata, assembly GCA_004363535.1. NCBI lineage: Eukaryota > Metazoa > Chordata > Mammalia > Rodentia > Dasyproctidae > Dasyprocta > Dasyprocta punctata. The sequence continues at coordinate 1,560 of RJWM01030478.1, forward strand.
AAGTGGTGGCACCTCCCAATAGCACAGGCAGCTATAGGGCTCAGCAATGGTTGAAGCCCCTGAGGGTACACTGCCCCCTCGACCCAAGCACCTCCCAAACACACTGAGGGACAATTTAGATATGAAACACAAGTCGCTTGGAAAACTGCACATATACATGCGGAAAAAGGAAAAGTTATACAACTATCTTACATCACTCACAAAAATCAACTCAAACTGGATTAAACACTCCAGTGTAAGGCAGGAAACTCTGAACTCCAAAGAGATAACAGCTGGATAAAGCTCCCTAACTTTGCTCTTGGTGATGAATTTCTAGATACCATGCCTAAGGCACAGGAGACAAAAGCAAAAATAAAGAAGCAGACCTCCAGTAAACTAAAAAGCTTCTATGCCACAAAATGAAAAGGCATCCAATGAAATAGGAGAAAATGCTTATGAGCTATTAAGTGGTTAATACTCAAAATACTCAAGGAATGCATTATTTAGTGTCTTTGCTCGATGGCAAAGTTACTAAATAACCCAGTTATGAAATGGGCAAAGGATATAGGCATTTTTCTACAGCAGGCATAATACCGGCCAAAAGGTACATGAAAAGGTGTTCAGCCATCACTCATCACCAAGTTGGTTACGAATCCACCAATTGGTAAAGGGCGTTTGAAAACTGGGCTCCCTAGTTATGCCCCCTTCAATAAATAGTGGGCGTTTAAAATTACAACCATCCCCTAAAACACCAGGTGTTGAGCTTCTCAGGAAACCACACCTGCTCCCCTCGCGCAGGTTCCAGGGCGCTCTGACCCGGCCTTGGGGCTCAACAGCCGAGCCCAGCAGGCAGGAAGCTGACCTCGCAGGCCTGTACCCCCAGCCTCAGCTCCTGACCACAGCACTCAAAGCAGCGCCTCCAGCATGCATCTCGCTTACCTGCGCGCTTCAGAAATCTGTCCACGAGGAGACCTGGGCCCAGCAGACCCGCGCTGCCTCACTTTCTCACTGTTACTGCCCTGGGCCGTACGTGGGACACTGTGCAGAGGCCCGAGGCCCTGTCCTTGAAGGTCAAAGGACATCGAATCTGAGCATGGTCTCGTGACCCTCGCGGTCCGCCCTGGCCCAACGGTAACAGCCACATTCACAGGACAGCGGACCCACGTCCCCCTCAACGCACCGCAGCCACCCCCAAGCTCTGAGTGCCACCCAACGACCTCCCGCGGGCTCAAGGGTCACACAACGTCCTCCATGAGCTTGCAAGCCAATCGCAACGCCTGCTCGAGCACAAGTGACACACACTAACCAATGGCTGCCCTAGGCAACTGTGAGGCACCTGCTGTCCTCATGGCTTTCAAAGGGGCACGGACTGGCAAGGGACCTTATGCACAATAATCAGGGCTCCCCTTTGATACCAAAAGGACAGTAGTATAATGCAAGTTCATTTCAATAATACCTATTCAGGGTTTTGCTCCTTAATTAAACAAAGTTTTGTTGTATTATGGTAATACTCCTGTGCTAATTAGAAACAAATCACTTAAATATACATGTGTACATACTAATCACTTAAGAATTAAGAGTTAAAATAAAATTTAATATATGACCTCACCATACTAAAAGTACTTTTTGTTTTGATATTATTTGACCTGGTCATAGTTTGAGCTAGGAAAGTACAAAGTCTATCTGGATCAACGTTTCGCAAACTTGATATAATATAATTCTTTTCACAAATTTTGTATCATTATATACTATTTCCCAATGCTAACGATCCAGACACTTATGGAATTAAGTTTTCTTTAGTTGAAAGGAACTCACGCTTAGGTGTTTGGATCAAAGTCAAAGACAATATTTACCATTACTGGCTGCATGAAGAGAAAGGAAGCAGGAAGATTTACTTTAATTCCAGGGAATTTGCTTTATTTGAAACACAAGCTAACAATCATCTCTGATATATTCTATCATCAGAACTAATAATGTTCTTTAAGTACTAAATATTTCCCACCCTGGGCACAAACGCATTTCCCAAGTAACCTTCTAATTGAACTAAATCATTTTTCCTGCCACTCCAGAAATCTGGGACAACACTCAAAACCCTTTGTGGTCAGGCTGCTTCCTGGAAAATTATCTTTTTAAGTGACCATCAAAAAATGTGAGTCTTGCCAATATCAGAACTTTACATTAGTTATGATATCAAATGAGATGTTGTTTTAAAAAGATGCATAATTTTACATGGTAAACTAGAGAGTTTGTTTTTCTACCATTCAGAATTGAGCCATAATTATTGCAGGGCTGCCCAGAAGGTCGTATTATTTTTAGTATAAGCCTTGTACCACCAGGTACACGAGACACTTCCTGCAGCATTCAGACTGAAATTGGGGACTCTTACCCACTTCTTTTTAGGGATAACAATTGGGAAAATATGCAGAATTCCTAGACACATATTCTCATATAAAATATGATAAAAAGAGCCCACCAAACCAAAAGAGAGGTTGAGAGATATAAATTCCAGCTGCAACACCGGGGTGGTAGCTAGAGATTCTATTTCTATCACTGACGGACTTCAACAATCAAAACATAAAACTGCAAGTAGTGACTTTCCTTGGATATTGTGCAAGGGAACAGGAAGGGAAGAAAGGGAGAAAGATACAAAAAAGGGTGAAGATGCAACAGGTGAGGTCCTCGGCAACCCACTTGGGACCCTTTGTGTCTCTCTCTGAGACAGAAGCATTTTTTTCTTTCAATAAATACATTCTGCAACCATATAATGGGGCACCTTCAGGCTTGTCCCATGCCCTGGAGGCTCTGAACTCCTCACAGCCAGATGCAAGAATCTGGCAATGCCACACTCTGGCCAGCCAGGCAAAAGTTTCCAGCAACACCCTCAGGGAGTGAGCCCTCTCTAGCTGCACAGAGGATCCCAGCTGTGCCAAGTCCAGTGTCCCAGCTCAACTTATCAGGGAATGCCCAGGCAGCCTCACAGTACACAGAGCTATCAGCCCAGCCCAGCAAAGAGCCCCAGAGTCACTCATCAGGGAATGGCCAGTATCACTGCAGGGCCTTGGAGAATCTGAGATCTGCCTATTAGAACACAAGGCCCCAGCTCCATATTCAGGGATGTGGCAACACAGCAGGTCCTGGAGGTTGCAAACACTGCTGAGGCAGGAGCAAAGCTCACTTACAATATATGGGGGGTATGCTCTGTCTAGCCCCATGCTGATGATTCTTTGAACTGCATTTAGCCAGATGCAAGGTCCTGGTGGTGTCACACTCTGGGGTGCACTCTGCCCAGCTGCCTGGGGCCTGGAGATACTGAATTCCACCCAGCAAGGCATGAGGTGACAGGGCCACATCTGGGGGTGTCTCTCTTCTAGCCAATTGTGTCCAGAGAGTCTGAACTCTACACATCCAGGTCCCAGGTGCCAGTGAAAAGCTCCAGGGGTGTGCCTCTACTAGCTGCAGTGAGAAAACAAGCTTTGTCTAGTCCAGCATCCCAGAGCCAGTCAACAAAATACATCAGGGGAGAACACAGCCAACCTCAGAGGCCACAGAGCACAAGGATCCAGTACCATAGTTTTGGGGGTGTACCCTGACTAGCCAGAAGGATATTGGAGGATTGAAGCACTACCCAGTGTAGTGTTTCTGTGCAGTCCATCAGGAGGCTGCCTGTCCAGCCACACAGGACCCAGAAGTAAGCAACAAAATGAAAGAGCAAAATGCAGTCTTAGTCCCCCAGCCCACTGAAAACAAACCCAAGAGACACTGAAATGGAAGACACTGGGAATCACACAACTGAACTTTCTGAAATGACAGCAACTGAAGCAAAGAAACAACTGCATGAAGCTATAGAGAAAATCAGATCGGGAAGGACCTCTCAGCTATAACTTGAAATGAAAAACATGAAAGAAATGTGTGCATCTAAAGAAGATCAAGAAGAAAAAATAGAAAAAACATAAGAAAATGATGGAAACTTTGAATGAATAAAATAAGACACAAATAGAATGCACAATACAGATTCAGAGGGAAATTCGGGAAATAAAAAATTGCACTGAAAGTTGGCAAAGCCAGTTGAATGAAGCTGAACACAGAGTCTCAGACCTTGAAGACAGCGTGGAAGGTTACGATCATGGAAGAAAAGATTTCATAAAAATAACAAGGAACCAGGAAATAACAATTCAACAGCTGCAAGATGATACCAAAAGAAACAATATAACATTAATATGGGCCAGTGAAAAAGCAGGTGTCAATAAGAATGACCCATGAAGACTATTTTTATAAAAAGTAGCAGAATATTTTCCAAACATGGGAAGAGAATCAGATATACACATAAGCGAGGCATGCAGGTCCCCAATTAACCATAAACAAAATATATCTTCACTCAGACATATAATAATTAGCATATCAGAAATTCAGCACAAAAACAGAATACTAAAAGCTATCAGAGAAAAGAAACAGATCACCTATTAAGGAAAGCCTATCAGAATTAAGGCAGACTTCTCAACACAAACCTTCAAGTCAAGAAGAGCTTGGAGTGAAATATTTCAAATCCTGAAGAAAAACAACTTTCAACCCACATTGGTGTATCCTGCAAAACTATCTTTAAAAATTGATGGAGAAATAAGATACTTCCACAAGACAGAACAAGTGAAGAAACTTATGGTCACCAAACCAACACCACAAAGAGTACTGAAAGACACTCTAGAAGTAGACAAACATAATTATAATCCTAAGAAAAACAGTGAAAGGAAACCACTAAGCAGGGCAAACAATTAAACAGAAAACTTAGAAAACCAGCAACAGAAAGATAACATGACTGGGATGAGCTAATACATATCAGTAATATCAATAAATGTAAATGGTCTCAACTCACCAATAAAAAGAAACAGCCTCACTGACTGGGTTAAGAAACAAAATCCAACAATATGCTATGTATAAGACACACGTTTAACTCAGAGGGAAACTCACAGACTAAAACTCATAGGAAGGAAAACAGTACTCCATGCAATAGGAACCCAGAAAAAAAATGGTAGCTAATTTGTTTGCAGATAATGTGAATTTCAAACCAAGAATGATCAAAAGAGATAAAAAAGGGCTACTACTTACTTGTTAGGGGAAAACTTTAAGTGGAAGAGATTGTGCTCATAAATATATATGCACCCAATAGGGGAGCACCCAACTATGTAAGACAAATCTTAATAGACATGAAAAACTAAATAAACAATCATACAGTTATAATGGGGCACCTTAACACCCCACTATCACAAAGAGACAGATCAACCAAACAAAAAGTCAACAAAGAAGGAACAGAACTGAATTAAACTTGTGAACAAATGGACCTAGTAGATGTGTACTGAGTGTTCCACACAACAACATCAGAATACACATTCTTCTCAGCTGCACATGGTTCATTCTCTAAAATAGATCACACGCTAATCCACAGAACATGCTTAAGTAAATGTAAAGGAATTGAAATAACGCCAAGTATGTTATCTGACCATGGCACAATAAAATTGTAAATTAAGGACAACAAACCCACAAGAACCCCATAAACACATGAAAATTAAATAATACTCTTGTAAGCAATAAAACAGTCACAGAAGAATTTAAAGAAGAAATAAAATATTATCTGCAATTGAACAAATATGCAAATACAAATTACTGGAACTTGTGGGACAGAATGAAATCAGTCCTCAGAGGGAAATTTGTAGCACTAAACTCTCACATCAGGAAAATGGAAAGAACACATAAACAACCTAATGATGCACCTCAACCTTCTAGAAAATGAAGAGCAAGTCAAGTCCAAAGCCCAAAGAAGGGAGGAAATTTTAAAGATCAGAGCAGAAATTAATGCTTAGTGCAAACTAAGAAGACAAAGCAAAGAATTAATGAATCAAAGAGTTGGTTCTTTGAAAGAATGAATAAAATTGATAAACCCCAAGCCAACCTTATCAAAAAGAGGAAAGAAAGCTCAAATGCATACAATAAGAAATGAAAAGGGTATTATCACTACAGATTCTGTGGAAATAGAGAAGATCATCAATACCTACTTCCAAAACCTTCACTCACATAGGTTCAGTAACACAGAAGAAAGGGACAGCTTCCTAGAAACCTATGAATTACCAAAGCTGAATCAAGAAGATGTAAAACTGCTGAATAACCCAATTGCAGCTCATGAAATTGAAAGTGTAATTAGAACCTTACCAACAAAGAATAGCCCAGGTCCTGATAGATTCACTGCTGAATTCTACAAGAAATTGAGCGTAGACTTAATACCAACACTCCTCAAACTCTTCAGTGAAATTGAAAGGGAAGGAAGCCTCCCTCGCTCATTCCTGTAAGCAAGTATTACCCTAATACCAAAACCAGAGAAAGACCTAACCAAAAAAGAAAATTACAGGCCAATCTCCCTCATGAACATAGATGCAAAAATCCTCAATAAAATATTGGCAAATAGAATACAGCAATTTATCAGGAAGATTATATACCATGATAAATTGGGATTCATTCCAGGAATGCAGGGATGGTTCAACATACATAAATCAATCAACATAATGCACCATATCAACAGGGCCAAGGACAAGAATCACATGATCATCTCAATAGATGCAGAACAAGCTTCTGACAAAATCCAACACTCATTCATGATAAAAACCCTACAGAAAATCAGGATCGATGGTCTCTACCCCAACCTGATTAAAACCATATACCATAAACCAACAACCAACATCTTACTAAAAGGACAAAATCTTAAAACTTTTAACCTAAAATTAGGAACAAGACAAGGATTTCTATTATCACCACTCCTATTCAATATAGTTCTGGAAATATCAGCCAGAGAAATTTGAGAAGAGAAAGAAATCATGGGAAAAAGGATGGGAAAGGAAGAAGTAAAATTATCATTATTTGCAGATGATATGATACTCTACATGGAAGATCCCCAAAAATCTACTGAAGGACTTCTAGAGGTAATAACCAAATTGAGTAATGTTGCTGGATAGAAGGTCCACATTCAAAAATCAATAGCATTCTTGTACACAAACAACAAACTCACTGAGAGAGAAATAAAAGAAAGCACCCATTACTATAGCATCCAAAACACTGAAATACTTAGGAATCAGTCTAACAAAGGATGCAAAAGATCTATACAGTGAAAAGTACCTTACTCTGAAAAAGGAAATCGCATAGGACTTCAGAAAATGGAAAAGATATATCCTGTTTATGGATGGGAAGAACAAACACAGTGAAAACGGCCATGCTCCCAAGATTATTATACAGATTTAATGCAATTCCAATCAAAATACCACTGTCATACCTCACAGAGCTAGAGAAATCATTGCTGAAACTCATCTGAAAGCAGAATAAACCTAGAACAGCAAAGGCAATTCTGGCAACATAGGTAAGGCAGGAGGCATCACAATGCCCAACTTGAAACTATATTACAAAGATACTATGATAAAATCAGCATGGCACTGGAATGAAAACAGACCTGAAGGTCAATTGAAATAGATTAGAAGATATAGCCACAATTACAAACACTCTCAGCCAACTCATCTTTGATAAAGGGGCCAAACATGTACATTGGAAGAAAGATAACCTCTTTATCAAAAGGTGCTGGAAAAACTGGTTTTCCATATGCTGTAAACCAAAACTAGATCCACTAAAATAAAGTCAAAATGAATCAAAGATCTGAATATTAAAAGAGAGACACTAAATTTGCTGGAAGACAAAGTAGGTAAAAATCTTGATGACACACAAGTAGGGAGAATTGGTGAACAAAAATGAAACTGCCAGGTAAATACTTCCCAGAACAACAACTGGGATCTTGTCTTATTAAAATGTCGGAGGAAATCTCCAACAAAGTGAAAAGGTAACCCATGAATTTTGAAAATATCTTAGCCAACTGTCCCTCAGACAAAGGAATTCTTTTTAAGCATATAAAGAGTTAAAAAAATCAGACCTCTAAAATTCAAAGACTCAATACAAATATGGGAATCTGAGATGAATACACACTTCTTAGAGGAAGAAATACAAATGTCAAATAAATATATGAAAAAATGTCAACATCAATGGTCATTCTGGAAATGCAAATTCAAGCAACCCTGAGATTCCATCTCACTCCAGAAAGAATGACCATGATAAAAAATAAATCAACCCATAACAAATGCTGGAGGGGCTGTGGAGAAAAAGGAACTCTTCTTCACTGTTGGTGGAAGTGTAGACTGGTGCAACCACTGTGGAAATCAGTCAGGAGATTCCTCAAGAACCTAAGATTATAGATCCCATTTGACACAGCTATGCCACTTCTGGGCATTTTCCCAGAAGAATTGGAAACATCATATCACAGTCATATCTGTGCACCCATGTTTATAGCAACCCAAGCAACCCAATTTTTTTTTTAAATTTTTTTCGCGGCACCAGGGATCCAACTCACGACCTTGAGCCAGCCAGACAGGCGCTTAAGCCACTGAGCCAAACTCCCGGCCCTAGCAACCCAATTTGTAATAGCCAAATCTTGGAAACAATCCAAGTGCCCATCAATCAAGGGAAGGTAAAAATCTTGATGATATAGGAGTAGGGAGAATTTATGAACAAAAATCAAACTGCACGGGAAATACTTCCCAGAGCCAACAACTAGGATCTTGTCTTATTAAAAAGTTTTTGCATGTCAAAAGAAATCTCCAACAGAGTGAAAAGAAAACCCACGAATTGGGAAAATATCTTTGCCAATATTCCTCAGACAAAGGACTTCTATCTAAAACATGTAGAGCTAAAAAAATTCAAGCCCCTAAAATTCAAAGATCCAATCCAAATATGGGAATCTGAGATGAATACACACTTCTCAGAGGAAGAAATACAAATGTCAAATAAATATATGAAAAGATATGGTGTTTTTATACAATGAAGTACTTCTGAACTATCAAGAAAGATTCATTGAGACTTTTATAAGTAAATGGACATGACTTGAGACCATATTCATAAGTGAGATAAATCAAAGCCCTATGTGTAAGTACTGCATTGTCTCCCAAATGTAAGAAACTGAAACAGTATATATAATCCAAAATCTACAATGAACACTGTGTAAGGTAAGAAACTATGCAAAGAGCAAAAATAATTGGGAAACGGAAAAGGAAGAAAGAAGAGGGAAAAGGAAAAAGACATAAATCTGTATTTATGTATATATAAGATAGCTAAAATGACTATACTGCTGAATGAATTAGTTATGGAGAAATATCTGTTAATACTCATATGATTATATCAGTTTTACATGTCTATAACTGTTAATGTAAAGAACCATGTTGCAGGTAACAATGCACAATATTGTAACCAGTGCCAAGTTGCAATTGTCTTGTTTTGTAATCCTCTAATATTACTGTTTTGGATTTGCTGGAGTCGAATGTCTCTTGCTTTTTGTCTTTCTTTTCTGTGTCTTTTTTCTGAAATAAAAAAAGAAGTTGAAATAAATGGCTTAAATGGGTTGATCCAATCTCTTTTTTAAAAATGTTTTTTGTTTTAAAAATAAAACAAAAAAGGTAAAACTAATATAGAATTTCAAAAAAATCATAGGAAATTAACAGTGGTTAATATATTACACGTTGTACAAAACAAAACAAAACAAGTCTCTTTGTGTAAAATAGAAAACGTAATGTGATTCTTCATTTCTGAAATACCATGAAAGAAAATAACTCATTTTACTAAATTCTTTGGCTCAACTAATAATCCAAAATATGTTGACTCATCACAATTGCTATGAAACTTTTTATTTTTGCATCTTAATCAATCACCTCTGAATTCAGCATTAGCACTCAAAAGGAAGAAAACAAAATATATGTCACTGAATTCATTTTAATGGGGCTGACACAAAGTTTAGAGATGCAGAAAGTTTTGTTGTTTGTGTTACTTATCACCTGCATTGTCACAGTCATAGAAAACCAACTCATTGTCACTACTATAATCTGCAGCCAGACTTTGGACTCCCCAGTGAAATTTTTCCTTGCATGCTTGTCGCTCATACGTGTGTTTGTGTCTTCTTCCATAACCACTAAAATGCTAACTGATTTGCTTTGTGACACAAAACTACCTCATTCAATGTTTGCATGACACGACTTTTTCTGGACATTTCTTAGGAGGTTGAGAGGTTGTCCTCCTTGTGGTCGTTGCCTACGACCATTATGTGGCCATGTGCAGACCCCTGTACCATGTGGCCATGATGAGCTACAACATGCACTGCCTCCTGGTGGGATTGTGTTGGATAATGGGCTTTCTCCAACCTTTTGCACAAATTCTAGTCATGTTCTGGCTCCTGTTCTGTGGCCTCAATAGGATAGATCATTTCATGTGTGACATCCTCCCCCTGATACAGCTTGCCTGCACTGGCATTTTCCTTCTTGGTCGCTTGATTGCTGCCAGTGGTGAGGGAATGGCTATTATCACCTTTGCGATGTTGCTGGTGTCCTATGTGTTCAGTCTGTGCTCTTTGAGGGCCCACAGCTCTGCAGGGAGGAAAAAGGCCCTCTCCACCTGTGACTCCCACATCACAGTGATTGTCTTGTTCTTTAGGCCCTGTATGTTTTTGTATCTGTGACCAGTAGCCAACTTTCTCTTGGATAAAGTAGTGGCAGTGTTTTATACTGTGGGCACTCCCATGTTAAACCCTATCATCTACACAGCAAAGAGTGGGGCAGTAAAAAAAGACGGAAGAGTGTTATTAAACAGGAACACAATTTTAAATAGTAAATAACCTCATGAAAATTTTATATGTTTCATGATCTTTACAATTTCATTGAAGAGTGCAGCAGTAAAAAAAAAACATAAGAGCATTATTAAACAAGAACACAGTTTTAAATAGTAAATTATCTCATGAAAATTTTATATGTTTCATGATCTTTACAATTTCATATTTCATCACAGTTGTCCTCTTTATCCATGCGCTCTACATTCCCAGATCTTTCAATGGATAGATGTTACTGAGACTGTGGATATCACTAAACCATGTCAATTTACTATGTTTTTCCTCTATATACATGTCCATCATAAAATTCAATTTAAAATTTGAAGTTATTAACAATAATAATGATAAAAACTCTTATGAAAATATATTGCCATAAATTATTGCACCATAACATTATTATAAGCCATTACTGCTTACTTCATCTTGAGTATTGTGATACCATGACAGTCGACCCTATGGTTTAGATCAAGTGGTTATGCTGAACAAAGGGATAACTCATGTAGCAAGCCAGACATAGGGACATGGTGTGACATCACTATAAAAATGACAAACAATGTATAATTTATGAATAGTTTCTACAATATTCTGTTTAGCATATCTGGACAATGATTGACCATGCAACCATGGAAAAGTGAAAAGTTTTGTATTTTAAATGTTCTCTTAGATCTGTTATTTGACTTTACAACAATTTCACAAGGTAGATGTTGTTATGGTCATTCCTGTGGCTAGATGAAGGAAAAACAAATTCCAAACATGTGTAAATAACCAACTCAATGTCAGAGACTAGTTAGGATCAAATTTGCATTTTAGAGTAAAATTTGATACTCCTTTAATGGATAGTAACATGCACCACATTTTTATTTTATAGAAAGACAGCATTTAGGTCAGAATGTTTCTTTTTTTGCAGCAATTTGAAAATTTTTCCTTTCAGATTGCAGACTCAGGCAACATGCCTGCATTTGCAAACAGCGGATGCTCAGAAGTCTGCACTGCTTCCTGTTATCTAAGCATGGGGCGTAATCTAGAAGACACACACTTGCTCAGTATATGCTCAATATCTCTGATTTTAAAGATATATTGAGCTTTTTGTTCTGTTGAGCAAATCTAGTGTTGTCATTTTAGAACCTATGTGAAATTTTATTTTCCCACAAGACCATGACCACCTCACAACACTGTAATTACTGTTCTTATTGCACAGAACATAAAGAGGGGTCAGAAAAATTCAATGACTAATTCACAGAACATGTACATAAACCTTGAACAAAAATACTATTCTTATTTTATATCCTTTGAAGTTTTTATTATATGAAATTGTTTGGGCCTAATATTTGATTATGGCTTGATTTATAAAATATATTTGATTATATATAATAAGAAATGTGAATTTGTTACATTGAAATCTTTAATAAGAAATTCAGTTTTTAAAAACACAGCAAACATATTTGTGATTAAGAAAAAATTTAAAAATAATATGAAAATGCTATTCACCACAGTACTAAATTTTGATATCACTAGGATTGTTACTTGTATGCATATGCAATCTTTCAAAATTGCTTTACGCCCATTCACGCTTACTTTCTCTAGTGTGTCAACCCTGCCTTTCTTGGAAATTACCATACAGAAGGTTATTACAAGATGCAGCCCCAACTGTGAATCTCCTGAAATTTGAGCCAAAATCAACTCTTCCTTACAATTAAAAAAAAATAAAGAAAAGAAAAGGAAAAGGAGGAAGAAAAGAAAAAATAAACTAGAGTCAGTAGGGTAGCAGGTACAAGTCAATTCTCAATAAGCAATAGGACTCCAGTACACTGAAGACAAACACACCAGGAGAAATTAGGAAAACCATGCTTTTCAGAATGGCATCAAGAAAAGTGAAATACTTAGGAACTAGTCTATCCAAGGAAGTGAAAACCACTCCAGTGAAAAAAAGTGTCTGACTGTGAAAGAATGAGATCAAAGTGGATATCAGAAAATGGAAAGATATCTCCTGTTTCTGGATACTCAGAATCGGTAGAGTCAAAAGGGTCAAATTTCCAAATTTGTATAGATTTAACACAATCTCAATCAAAATGCCAAAAGCATTCTCTCACAGGACTAGAATAAGCAGCCTTAAAATTCATATCGAGTCAGAAAAGCCAAAGCAATTCTGAGCAACACGGCTAAGGCAGAGGCATCATGATCCCTGACTTCAAGGCATTCTACAAAGCCAAAGTGATAATAATAGGATGCTATTTTCGAAAACAGACTTTTGGATCAATGGAATACAGGATACAAAAATAAAACCAGGCACACTCATTGATGTTATGCTTGACAAAGAGGCCCAATTCTTTTTCTGGCGGAAATGTATTTTCTGTAAGAAACAGCAATGGGAAAACTGGCTATTCACATATTAACGACTGTAACCTATAACCATATCTCTCTTACTAAGCACAAAACTAAAAGAAAAATTGATCCAGTATCTGAACATTATAACAGAAAAAGGCAAAATGTGTAAAATGCTTAATGACACAGGTGCAAACACAGACATTTTGAACAGAACCCTGATTGCACAATAAATAATACCAACAATGAGCAAATGGGATCACATAAAACTATAGCCTCTGCACAGTGAAGCAAACCACCAACTGAAGGAACCTACAGATTGAGGAAAAAAAATCGGCAGCCACTACTCTGAAAGAGGACAATTACCTAGAATATGTAAAGAATTCAAAATATTAGACCCACAAATAAGAGGACCCTGTTCAAAGTTGAGTATCTGAAATGAATAGATACATTAGATTAAGATGTCTCTATTGGATTTTGTCACATCAGATTAAGATATGTCTACAAACAACAAAATCACATGAAAAAATGTTCAAATTAGTCGACCATTTAAAAAATACAAATTAAAACAACACTGAGATTCTATCTCACTTCAGAAAGAATGACTGTCTTCCAGAAATCAACCAATAAAAAATTCTGGAGGGGGTGTGGGGGGAAAAGGAACGCTTTTTCACTGTTGGTAGGACTGTCAACATGTACAACTACTTTGGAAATCAAGTATGGAGATTACTCAAGAACTAAAAACACAAATTCCATTTAACATAGCTACTTCCCTTCTAGGAAAGTGTCCCAAAGAGTTAAAGACCTCATGCCATATCCATGATTATAGCACCACAATTCAGAATAGTTAAATCTTGGAAGCAAGCTATTTGTCCATTATCAGAAGAGTAAAGAATATGTGGTATGTATAGTCCGAGGAAGGAACACTACTGTTTCATAAAGAAGGATTAACTTGAACTATCTGCAGAAAAGAGATGCACATTGGGACCATAATGTTAAGTGCAGTAAATCAGTCATATACACTTAAATATTGCATGGTTCATCTCTTGGCCCATCATGATTCCATCATTATAATATACCTGTTAAATATTGTTGCATCACAGGGTTCACTGACTTCTTCAATAAAACATATGGCAGTTATCAAGTGGAAGTTGTGTCTTTCTGCATGCTATATTCATATTTTGGAAATGCACTACATCTTCTTAAAGATACAAAAGTAATCCACAAGAAAGATTTGTAATTAAGGTGAGTTGTTTGGCCGACAAATAATTTTTCTTCAAATATGGAATGATTATTTTTTCTTTCTTTATAACATGTAAGCCATCTCCTTTTCCTTTTTCTCTTCTTTTTAAATTTTCTTAGTCCATGTTTGGAGTACACAATAAACTCAGTATAAGTGAAGTTCAAAATGAAAGGCAGATAATAGAAACAAAGAGAGAAAACTTACTGCAGTTCATCATGGGCAAGGTATATAGAAGTGTACTTTGAATTTATGCATTTGCCTTACATGTTTTATATGTTATTTTGGCCTACTAGTCTGGTTACTAATTTCTAAGTGAGATAATTAACTTTATAAGGTGTTGCAAATAAATGAATCTAGTGCAGGCAAGATAGACAGAAACAGAAACAGAGAGAGAGAGAGAGAGGGAAGGAGGGAGACAGAGACAGATAGGCAGACAGATAGACTGAAAATGGTGGGGAAGGGGAAGTAAGTACTGATGTACGTTTTTTAAAAAGTACCAGTTCCCTACAGTGAATGTATCACCATCTACCCACCTTAATTACAAATCTTGCTTGTGGATAACTTCTGTATCTTTAAAAAGATGTAGTGTATTTCCACAATATAAATATAACATGCAGAAAGACCCAACCTCCCACTTGACAACTGTCATATGTTTTAAGGAAGAAGTCAGTGAACCCTGTGATGTAACAGTACTTAGGATATGTATTAAATTATAGACACTCGATGGGCCGAGGGAGCATCAGTTTCCAGATCAGCAGAACAGAGGCTCATTCCAGGACCCCAAATCACTCATGTGGTTTCTATAAGCAGTTTACCTAGGTCATTCAGAAAGTAAGAGTTCTGTTAATTTTTCTACATTTCTTTTTAAGTTTTATTTTTATTAGTACATGTCCTCAATACTTAATGATTATATTTATCACGAGTAACTTGTTATATGTACACAATGCATTTAAATTCTTTTTTGCATTTCTTTCCCCTCCCCACTCCTTTTTCTTCTATTCAACCCATTCTCATTTGCAAAACATAATTTTCTTTTTTGGTGTCAGGGATCAAACTTGTGACCTCGTGCTTACCTGGCAAATGCTTGAGCCACTGAACTAAATCTGTGGCCCTAAAATATAATATTCTTATTA
Organism: Dasyprocta punctata; assembly: GCA_004363535.1. NCBI lineage: Eukaryota > Metazoa > Chordata > Mammalia > Rodentia > Dasyproctidae > Dasyprocta > Dasyprocta punctata. The sequence goes on from RJWM01030478.1 coordinate 16,963, forward strand.
CCTCAAATACTGTTCTACTTGCTTCTAGTTCAATTAGAAAAGGTCAAATTGGAAGAGGTTTGAGAAATTATCTGCAGCAAATTAGCAATCAAGTGAATCTCTAAACTTTTTCATTTTTGATCAATTCAGGAGATGTTTTCCTGGCCTGAAAATAATTTTGGATTGAACTAAGACAAAATGGGCTCTGAGTTTGAGCATTTCCTTGCCTTGAGAAGCATTCCTTTGCTGACTAAAGGGAATGACACTGTCCATAAGTCACCTGGGGAAGTAAGTATTATTTGAAGTTTGTTTGTTTGTTCAGGTCATGAAACTGTCAAACATGATACTGATACTTCCACCAGCTTTTTGCCAACTGTGTTCTGATTCATGTTTTATTTATTCTTCTTTCACTCTCACTGACAATTTGAGGTTTGTGTTTCTGTCTTTCTGGGAGTTTTTCACTCCTTTCTTCTTGCATTCTGAAAGCAGACTTTGTCTTATAGTTCCAAAAATTTTTGTTTTGAAAATTTTCCTTCATAGCCAATCCTTACTATTTTGGACTTAACATGATTTCTCCAGGTTATGTAGTTTAGGTTATGCAGAGCTCAGCTAGGCAGGTGTGGGGACTCAAGGAAAATTTCTATATTTATCATTCAAGTTATTTTAGTAGAAGCTGGATAAAAAGGTAATAAGCCACAATGACTAGATTTGATGTTATCGGGTTGAGCATGACATATGTTAAAACACATGTTCATTCTTCTGTTGGACTCTCTGCTTTCATTCTAGAGTTGAGAGATGATACGGTTGTATCTAGATGTTGCCACGAAGTGTTATCTGCTTGTAGGCAGGGAGTTTTTAAGGTAGCTGGATTAGGTTGTGTCATTGTAGATTAGGGTGTGATGTTGAGATTACGGGTGTGGATAATAAAAGCTGCCAATCAATATGCTTCTAGCCTGCATGGAATAGAATGGGACAGAAAGAAGCTAGGCTTGCTGCTGCTGCTGCTACTGCTGCTGCTGCTGCTGGTGCTGCTGCTTTCTGTCTCCTGTCTCCCCTGCCATGAACTGTTTCTCCTCTGTGATGCCCCTCTGCCATGCCACTCTGCCTTGGAACCAGATGACTATGGATTGAAATTCTACAAACCATGAGCCAAAATAAACCTCTCCTTTTTTTTAGGTTTGTGTGTTGGGTACTTCATTTCACCAATGAGAAAAGCAAATAAGTTGAAAGACGATGGTTTCTACAGCCCTACAATGTTCTACTGTCTAGATGAATTAAATTTATCACAAGGTATGAGTTTTGTTAAACTATTTCCTAACCTGCTCCTCAGGATACCTGTATTCTCTAACAACAACTCCGAGTTCTGTACAAGTTCCCTCCATCTCTTTTTTACTTTAGAAAACATATTTTAATGTGAGTGAATGAACCTGTGGTGTTTAGGAATATTCCTAAATATAATTGAATTCACTGTTTTTAAAATTTATTTCAGGGCCAGGGATTTAGCTCAGTGGCCTAAGTGTCTGCCTGGGAGGTGCAAGGTTGTAAGTTTGATGGCTGGTTCAAAAAAATGTTATTTCAAAAATTTTTATATGTTTCTTGTAGTACAGAGTTCCATTGCACTTCACAATTGGAGACAACATAAACGTGTCTCCACACAATAGTTGTCACACAATAATCTAAGCATGAGGACTCTGGCCCAGCTATCAGAAGCTTGGCTTTTTTATGCCATTGGTTGATGTCCTGATTCTGTGACTGTGTTTTCCACGTTAAAAGAGGCAATATGTTTCTCCATTTCATATGGTTATTACTAGATTACATTAGAATGACTGAAAATGTATCTTACACCTGTCAAGTTGGTTGAAGAATCTAACTACTTTCATCATGATGCTGTTAATTTAGTTGCTGACATTGTTATGAGAAAGACTGCTTTGAAGAAACACTGTAAACTAATCCTGGTATGAAGTTTTGCTAGTATACTATGCATCGTAATTACTCCTTTATGTATATCCACTTAGACAATTGTTTAAAAAATATTTACATGAGCAGGAAAGGTTGATAAGGAAACAAAATGTAATAATGTTTTGAGTCAGTTACATACCTAAATGGTTAAATTATACAATGCCAAATATCCTCACCTTACTAATAAACTAAGTTCATTTGTTATTAAATATCCAAACTCATTAGCAGAGGACTGTTTTGATTTCTCTTCACCCAGTGATTTGTCTTTGTGCGAATTTAAGGCAATAGTTAGTAATTAGAGATGAAGACCATAAAAGTTCCTATGCAATGTTGAGTTGAGTAAGATGAAGTAATTGGGCTGGTGGAAGTGTGTGCCAGTGAAATACTCCTGAGGTCTAATTAACCGCAGCTAAGAAATTTCAGAGTTTGTTACAAGTGGCATACATGGTGGTGGTGAGGCTCCAGAGCAGTGGTCACATTTATAAATCAACCAAGGCTGAGTGGAACTGGTCTGCTTGACATTTTTAATCTTATAACTTTCGTTTATTTCTTCATAAACTAACAGGTGCTCAGGACCCTGACCATGTAGGTATTTCAGACCCGTTGATAGGTGAGATTTATTTATTCATTTATTTGCACATGGAATTGAATTTAGGGCCTCACACTTGCCAAGCAGGAGATGTGATACAGAGTTGTATCCCAATCCCTTCGTGAGATATTTTTAGAGGAAGTCATGAGGACAGAATCTCTTAAGTAAATGAACCTGAAAAATCACATAAGCAGCCCTCATTCCCACCAACCCAGACTTCAGTCTCTGTTCAACATGTTGAGATCTGAGAATGGCAGAATCAAATATAATTCCATAAATTTATAAGGAGAAGTATTTTTAGGTCTTTTGCTTACTATTTAAACATAGTTAAACTAAAATCATATTCTATTCAAAATTTGCATTCCAAAACTTTCCCATTAACTGTTACAACAAAAGAACTTTCTATGATATTATAAATTTTGAAAATGTATGATAAATTAGCATGTGTACTATTATATATAATAATATATTTTGTTATATATTTTACTTTCTAATATTAGACTTTGCACAAGGTTTATAATTTTTCTCACCTAGTAAATAATCTCATTAAACATATTCTTGCATAATAATTTGTCTTTTCAAAATATTTTCCTTCAGGCTTTTTGTCTAGGAAGAGTATTTTGAAGTGAAAGAGTCAAAGAATTTTTATTCCTTTAAAGTTCTTTCTGAATCACTTGTGTTGTCTTATTCTTACTTTATTTACACTGCTTTCTTCTCACATCTGGCAGTGAGTTGTCTTTAGGGAAAGGGAATGCAAGGAAATTGCTGCACTTTCTTTTCACATATATATAAAATTGTATGTTTATATTAATGTTAGGTAAATAATAAAGCCCTTTATCCATTTAACTCTATAAAGAAAAGAAACATCTTTTCATTTCTTGGTAGTACTTACGTCTCCAGATCAGGACAATTTCTTCCCTTTCTACTAATCATGCAATATTCTTTAGCCAAGAATGATGAATGATCTGGGAGAAGACAGAAGAATCTTTGGAGGAGAAACACAGAGATATAGGGTGGTTCATTGCCTTGTGGAAGGCTAAAATGCTGCAGTGTGGTAATAAAATATCCGAAGAGGGATTATGAACTGCATTTAATATGGACATTTTAATGATTATACAAAGCAAAACACATTGCTACGTTTAATGATTACACAAAGCAACACACATAGTCCAATAAGCAGTTGTTCAATGAGTGTACTTATGTACTTGTGTCAGTTAATCTATCTATAAGTCATATGATCTTTATCTTATCCAGCAGCCTGTTTCTGTATTCCACATTGTGTCTATTTTCATAACTTTTAAAATAAGAGTTTCTTTTACTTTATAGATCTTTACGGATTGAAAAGCTTACAGGAGAGAAATTTTTAACCCAGTTTTGAAACTGTAAGTTTACCAAATGAAACTATATTAAATCATCTGTGGGATGTAATTTTGAAGGACTAACAATATTAGCTACCAATATAATTATCATGCAAGTCAAATTCCCGAATAGCGTATTTTCAAACTCAACATATAAAATATGTCAATACTATTAAACTGGAATGTATCCTTCCTTTTCAGAGTTTATTCACATTTCTCAAGAAGTAGGTACATATTGTGGATAAACAGAGTGAGAGAGTGACAGTACTTGGGCTCCTTGGTTTATGGCCAGGGAAGGTTGCATATCCATGGAGATGTAATGAATGTGCAAATTCATCAAGCATTTACGTATCATCATAGAGGCACCACACGTTGAAGACATGAAGACAAACGCTATGCTAGACACACTGAGAAAAGAGCTATGGATATCATATGTGTATGGCTGGTGCCAGGGAAGGTGTGTCCCCAGTGATTTACACATTTTCCTCATCTGCTTGATTAGATTGCCTTGCAAGATAGGTCTTGACCATGTCTTAGTTTAAAATTTGCAATCATAAGTTCAAATGTGAATTCTGGAAGAGTGAACTAACTTTACCTCTATCCCACATTTTACAAGTTCCACATAATATCTCATGGCTATATTTTGTAAGCTCACAGACACAGAGGAACAATCAGACCCATGAGGGAAGGGAAGGATGTAACAAAGGCTCAAGGTGTTGAAAATGGAGAATGCAGAGCTCATGTACATAGCCCCATGTCTTCTTGCTGAATTTCACAATGACAGAAGCTTTACGGGTGTTTATATGTGACAGAGAGTATTATTTTAAGAGATAGCATCAAGGGGGAAGTGGAAAAGCACAACTGAAGCACTAGCAGTCCGAGGGATGCCAAAGTCGTGCTCCACATGACTGAGATATAGTGACCATGCTGATTGAATCCTATGAAATTGAGGCTATGATGCTGCCAGATTAACTTTGTATCTTTATCTTTTGGTAGGTGATTTAGCACTGGAGAAGTTGTTACTTGCCGAATGGATCACCCCACATCTCCCAATAATGTGACTGAATTTATTCTCTTAGGACTCACACAGAATCCACACTTGCAGAAAATACTCTTCCTTGTCTTTTTGTTCATTTTCTTATTTACTGTGCTGGCCAATTCTCTCATTGTCATCACCATCTCCCTCAGCCTGACTCTGTCTGCTCCCATGTATTTCTTTCTCACTTACTTGTCCCTCATAGATGCCTGCTTCACCTCTGTCACCACTCCAAAAGTACTCATTGACCTGCTCTACCAGAAGAGTACCATCTCCTTGAGCAGCTGTCTGACACAGCGCTTTGCAGTGCACTTCCTAGGGGGTTCGGAGGTCATCCTCCTCACTGTCATGGCCTATGACCGCTACGTGGCCATCTGCAGACCCCTGCACTACATGACCATCATGCGGCAGGGAATCTGTCGCCTCTTGGTGGTGGTAACCTGGATGGGAGGGATCCTGCATGGTACGGTGCAAATTGTTTTCATGGTTCGCTTGCCTTTCTGTGGCCCCAATGTCATTGACCACTTCATGTGTGACTTCTTTCCATTGTTGAAACTGGCCTGCAGAGACACGTACCAGCTGGGAACATTGGTGGCAGCCAATAGTGGAGCCATGTGCTTGCTCATTGTGTCCATGCTGCTTGTCTCTTATGCAGTCATCCTGAACTCCCTGAAATCCCACAGCTCTGAAGGGCGGCGCAAAGCCCTCTCCACCTGTGGCTCCCACTTCACCGTTGTTGTCCTCTTTTTTGTACCTTGCATGTTCGATTACCTGCGTCCTGTGGCTACCTACCCTGCGGACAAGTTGGTGACTGTGTTCTATACAATCCTCACTCCCATGTTAAATCCTATAATTTACACAGTGAGAAACACAGAGGTGAAAAGTGCCATGAGAAGATTGCTAAAGAGGAGAAAGACTTAGCTCATTCTCTCAGCTAGAAAAATGATGGTGCACACAAAGAGGGAGGACTACGTTTATAGTGCAAGAGAATTAACAAATTTTATATGCTCCTGACATAAAGTTAAAAAAAAAAAGGAAACAGTGTTCCTGTCTAGTAACTGTCATTGTTGGGGAGTTAGGTGCTTTTGATAACTACCAGCTTTTGCCAGATGTATTGTCCAGGCTTCCATATTCATGTGCATAGACTCAGGATATGAAGTGGAAAACACTATAGCTCTTCATCTGGATGATTCTAACACACGTTGTGCTACAGAGTCTCCCAGCTACTTTATTAAATTCTTCCTGCATATTTTACTTGGCTGATCTTGGCTTCTGCAGGGAACTTGATCTCTGAATCTTTTAAAGTTTCACTTGACCAGGGTGAAGCAAAACTAAAAAGAGAAGAATTCCTTGAATGGGTATTTTGGCAGGTGACAGTTGTGAGTGAGGAATTGTTCCTTTCTTTATCTTGTATTTGTGGCAAAAGAAATGTCATACAAGAGAAGAGTGTCATCTGCTATAGGATAAAAGAAAC
>RJWM01030479.1:0-23019 GCA_004363535.1 Dasyprocta punctata
TATTTTTTGGTCACCGTGAATGTGGCACTGTGGTATGAGGTGTCTGTTTATTATATAACCATTTATCTAAGATACTAGACTGCAATATATGGTTTTAACAGCCTCATCAAGGACTCTGTTGATTATTATATTTAAAAAACTATTATTTATAATTCTAGTAACTTTCTAAGACAATACAGAACAGCAATGTTAAGTGGCTGGCTCTTACTTAACATTCTTTGTAACTAGCTCCCATTATGGTGAATCATACTGCACTTTAGAAGCTTATATCCATCTCTACTCCTGAGTTATGTTTTTTATTTAATTCTAATACTCTAAACCATAAACTGTGCACACTTCAGTTCATGAGAAGGTGACCTTTTCCATATAACATGACTTTGAAGATTAGATTGAGAACATGGGAAGGCAGTTGTGCTAGACCAAAAACAAAAACAAAAACAAAAAAATACAGACAGCCTGAAAAATCACATAGCCCAAGTGGACAGAAAATGAGAGGAAAATGCAAAGACCCTCTTCACAGCACAAGAATACAGCATAGATACAAACAAGGTTTAATTAATAATCTAACTTTATGCAACTCATAAAGTGCACCAAGGCAAACCTTGAAATACTCAGAAAACAGTTTCTATATTTGCCAGATGCATTGGTACTGACTAGACTCGACTGAGATATAGTCATAAGAGTTGAAATGACAGTAAAACTTCTGGTAGGTTCCTTGGATGTAATAGCAAACTCCAGTTAGGAGTACCTCCTAACATGCACATATGGGTTTGAACTGTGGACTGACTATTTATCAGGTATGTCTGCTCTCCACCTCTAAAGCAATAATTATCCCTCCTGTGATTATTGTGAAGACTAGCCTAATGTATATGAAATGCCTAAAATTGCTTCTGGCACATGATAAATTTTCCAAAGTGTCTCAATTAATATCATGTTATTTTTTTGTTACTAAGTTCTAAGTGAACCACGATCCTTACCATCTGGGAGACTATAATCCATCAAAACTAATAGTAAGGTGACAGCATAAAAGCACTATGGCTCAAGAGTACTTCTTTTAAAGATAGGGATAGAGGTGGTTTCATGGATTTGCTTTACGAGCAAGAAGAAATTAATAAAGAAAAAATCAAAGCTAAAATTTTGAGAACAAAAGCAGTAGAAATTTTCTTTTTATTTATTTCATTTTATCTTGGAATGGACAACATTATTTGAGACCTTCCACAGGAGGATGTCAGAAAATGAAATGTCATTTCTTAAAGATGTACATAATCAGACAGTATCATCTATACACAGTATTATACACAAGTTGCTTTTCTAGATAGTACTCTGCAATGTATTTTCTTATATTTATTAATTATCAAGTGTGAGTAAAATCGTTTTTCTAAATTATAATGGGTGAAGTTAAGGGGCTGAGAAATAGCTATAAAAAACAAAAACTTGTACTGACACTGTTTTTAAACACTCTGCATGATATAAAAAGCTAAGAAGCATCTTACAACAAATCTTTTACTGTAATAATTTTTAATGTGAGTATTTACCACCTATTTTGAATGAACTTTTTTGGCAATTTCTGTCAAATAAAAATATACCATATATCATCATCCACTGTATTCATTAGATCTGGCACCATGTGAATTCTGAATCTTACCCTAAGTTATAGCGGCCATGAATAGTAGGCATTTTGAATGGACTCAGGACATCAAGGAAACCTTGCTGGCTCAACCAAAGACACTCATGAAAGAAGAACTGCTTCATAAAGTGAGAAGAATGACATGATAAGTGTTTTTAAAGCAAGGAAAGTACTTTGAGGGATATTAATGGAAACGGATTTTTTACTACAATCATTTTTAAAAAATTTAAACATTCACCGTATTTTTACATTGTACCTGATACATTACTGTGTGGACATAAATCAAGAAACTCTTCCCTGGACCTGGAAAGTAATGAAATGCCATCAGATCCTTATGATCATGGAAGTTACTCCCTGTTTCTGGTCTTCCCCCTGGTCCAGATTAAACTCAACAAGGCTCAGAGTGAACCGGAGACCAACCTTGCTGGTCTTTTAAGGACAAGACAAGGCAGTGTTTACTAATGGACTCGAAAGCTTTATATCTGCTGGAGTCTGATTAGAGCTCTCCTCACCCTGTTTCAATATCATTAGAGAAGACAGAAAGTTAATTTTAAATTGGAGCTTGAGATGGAAGACATTCTGGCAGGCCTTCATGTTCCCTTTAGATGTGCTTTTTTGGATGAGGAAATTGTCATCACCTCTTACCAAAAAGTATATTTGTGCCTCCAGGGAAATGAGATCCAAATGGAAAACTTTTTAAACAATTCGATTATATTTGAACTTATTTATTCAATGGAATATATTTGGTTTATATTTTACTTTGGCAATCTAAGGTTTTCTCATGATTATATTATTAAAAATTATGAAAATACTTCAGAACTTCCCTTTAAAATCTCCATAATTATGTAAGAAAATATATCTTGTAATCTGAACTTCTATTTTGACTATAACAATATGCAATATATTAACCAGTGTTAATCTCCTATTATTTTGTTTTGAAATTCATTGTTTTTATTCTTTGATTTTAAAATTTAAAAAAATAAGAAAATATGATAAAATTGTCCCATTTACTTAGTATTTTCAAGCCATTATTATAGAACTCTAACCAGAAAAGCATTTTTGACTGATTTTCAAACTCATGCTTCAGTTAATGAATTTAATCAGTCAATAAATGTTTATACCATAAACCACAACAATGCATAAACAAGTCTGGATTTCTGTGCATATGTGTGTAGTGTGTGATACTAGGGATTAGAAATTAAGTGTGTACAAAGTCTTTCACTCAACAAGTATTATTGTATGTCTATGATATTCTCGTAGTCTTAGATGTTAAGTTTGCAGTAGACTCAGGCAAAGTCTCTGCACTCATAATGTTTACATGACAGAAGAGGGCAAGGCACACAGTGGTTAATAACAAAATGTCACAGATTGAACCAGATGGTGAAAGTTCTATGAATAAAATTGAAGCAAGTTAAGAGGAGAGGACTTTAGAAGAGATCCTATTTTAGAATTACCAGTCAAAGATACTGATGTAGCTAAGGTAACATAAAATGAAATGTTGAATGGAGTTCCTTATCCACTTCCAGGAATTATTCCTAAGACATGCTGTGGTTGGAAAGTTCTCCTCAAAACCCATATTGACATTAAATTGTCACTGTTATAATTTTGAAAGGTGGGATCTTATTAAGGGGTGATTAGGTCATGAGGGCTTCTCTCTTATGAGTGAATTAATGCTGCTATTATAAAAGTGAGTTAGTTACTGTTGAGAAGCTTTGATATAGAAGTGAGGTCTCCCTCATGTGTGTTCTTTACTTCCACCCATTCTGTCTCATCCACATACTCTTTGCCAGGTAGTGTTCTCTATCATGATATTATGCAAAAGGAAGGCCCTTATTAGCACCTTGATATTAAACTTCCCAGTCTCCAGATCTGTGAGAAATAAAGGTCATTTCTTTATGAATTATCCAGCTATAGCAACAGAAAAAAGAATAAAAAAGGTTGATTATCAAGATTACGTCCCACTTACCTATGATGCTGTCTGAGTTTTTAAGGGATTCATTTGAGCAATGAATCAAACAACATTGTAGCAATATTTGGCACAATGGTCACCCATTCCACCTAAGAGATGAATGTAAAATTTGCTTGAGGAAGAAATAATAATGCTGATCAGAGGAAACTGGCTCTGGCAACTTAGCAGAGGCAAATGAGGACAGAGTGAGACTGAAGAACCTCAACAGAGGGCAGTCATTCTTGAGAATTATTTGTGTCTTTTAACACAGCTTCAACTCTACTATCTCAGTCTCCCAAATCAAAGCTGTGAGAAGGGACTATGTCAAGATAGCAATGGGACAAGATAATGGGTGTAAAATGACAGAAAACAGGATCTCTCTTCCTGAAAGATTCTAACGTAGGAAGTCAGTTAAGCAATTAAAGTAGTAGTGCAACATCTATTAAATGATTTAAGCTTGCCTGGATGAGAATTCTAGTGAGTTACTGGGTGAAATTGTACCTAATTAACATTGTGTGGTTGAGGGGTGGATACAGTGACTTGAGACAATGAGAGTTTTAAGTGACCTACTTTTAGATAATGATTAACTTGGAATTGTCTCCATCTACATATGCACTTAATAACAGAATATCAGTGTTCTAAATTATGACTTATTTTGGATAGGATATATTTTATACTATATAGTATATACCCACATTTATAAAGACACACACACATATACTATATTATCTGGATTCAAAGTACAACATATATAGCAAATATACACATACCTCTTCTTCACCATTTCATTTCTGAAAAAAAATATAGAATAGAACAGTCAGTATTAAGGAAAGATTCTTGTTGCACATTATTAGAGACCTTCACACAGGCTGATGATGGTGTACTTGATAAACTATATTCAGTAAAAAATCAAATAATTACTGATTACCTTGCAATGGTCATAATAATCCTAAAAATAGGTAGTGAAAAATACTGGCCTCATGTTTTATGAGAAAACCTGGATATTAATAGCACAAGTTTGGCCTCAAATCCAAATGAGAAAGAAAGTTCTTAACCTCTGCCATCAATGATACTAACTGCTTTACTTTGTGAGATGAGCACCAGCAAAGTCAGATATTTCTCTACGTGCTTTCCTCCTCGTGTTACTTCTGCAGCTTCACTTCTTCCCCATGTTTGTACAACTTTGGTTTGGCCTCTATCAACAGATTTTGACTATTCCATAAAAACATAAGAATATTAGCCTATTCTGAAGATAAAGTCTTTGATATACATACACATATATATGTATATATATATATATATATATATATATATATATATTTGTTCACTTAGTTTTAAGAAAAAAAAATCTGCATCACACTACTCATCCTATTTCACCTGGATTCAGAGGCAGCTCCCACTCACCCATCCCACCCCCTGGCACCAGGGATCAAATTCACAAACTCATGCCTGCCAGACAGGTGCTTAAGTCACTGAGCCAAACTCCCAGCCCTAGTTTTTTGACACAGGGTTACACTATGTAGCTCAGACTTTCTTTGCACTTGTGTTGTAGCCTAAGCCGGCCTCAAACTCACAGCACTCCTCCTACCTCAGCCTCCCGAGTGCTGGTATTAAAGGCGTGCACCACCACACCCAACTAGAGAGAGATTTTTGTTAGAACCTTATAACATATAAATATCTACCAAACAATCAGACATAGTGATAGGAGTTTTTTACTATCTACATAGAAAGATAATCAACCAACCAAACTGGATAGCTGGAAAATAAAGAAACAAGGAGTTGTTATGGTTTATATCTAGATATCCTCCCAAAGCTTGATGCACTCATAAATTGGGCTTTGGGGAGGTGATTGGATCATGCAGGCCTAATACTTATCAGTAGACTATTTTATAGCCAAATGTGATGTTGAGAGGTGGAGTCTGGTCAAAGATGGCAGGTCACTGGGAGTATAACTTAGAAGGATATATCTCCCTCCCCACCTCCTCATTTCATTCTCTTTGCTTTTCATCTACCACCCCATGAGCAGCTCTCCTGTGCTCTGCCCCTTTGCCATGCTACCTACCAGCCTACAGTGGATTATAAAAATGAGCCAAAATACAGTGGAACCTCAGTTCACAAACTTAATTCATTCTGTTCTGGAAACATCATACCACAGTGATATTTGTGCACCCATGTTTATAGCATCCCAATTTGTAATAGCTAGATCTTGGAAACAACCCAAGTGCCCATCAATCAAAGAATGGATAAAAAAGATGTGGAATTTTTATACAATGGAGTACTACTGAGCTATTAAGAAAGATTGCATTGAGACTTTTATAAGTAAATGGACACGACTTGAGCCCATACCCATAAGTGAGATAAATCAAACCCACATGTGTAAATGCCATATTGTCTCCCTAGTGTAAGAAACTGAAAAAGTATATATGATCCAAAATCTACAAAAAATACTATGTAAGGGTAAAAAACTGCTCGAAGAGCAAAAGTAATTGGGAAGGGAAAAGTGGGACAAAGGGAAGGGAAAAGGAAAAGATGTAAATCTGTATATATGTATATGTAAGATAACTAAAATGAACATACTGTTGAATGTATTAGTTATTGAGAAAAAACAGTTAATACTCATATGATTAGATCAATTTTACATGTCTATATCTGTTAATGTAAACAACCATTTTGAAGATAATGATACACAATATTGCAACCATTGTGAAATTTCTATCATTCTGTTTTGTAAACCTATAATATTGTGCATTTACTCTAGTAGTTTGTTTGTCTCTTTTGCTTTTTGTCTTTCTTATATGTGTCTTTTTTTCTCTTAAATAAAAGATAAATAAATAAATAAATAAATAACCACAATCATGCTTAGGTCTCAGCACAAGAAATGTGACTGAGACAGACTTTGCTATCAGGAATGGGATTATTGCTGTGATGCTAACTGAATATGTGATTCAAAAGCCTTTGGAATTGCTTTGCTGGAAAAGATTGGAAAATTTTGGAGATGCTACCAGGAGAAGCAAACCTAGAGTGTTGTAAGATTAGCTTGACAGGAGATTCTACTCAGACCTTAGAAGGTCAGAATGCCGATTCCAAACATAAATAAATAAATAAGCAGGCAGGAAAGGCTAGGCTTCTAGGCTTCTGTTGGGAACTGAAAGGTTACTGCCCTAGTTTAAATTACTGGACATTATGGTGGTGGTCTAACATGGTGGAAGGCTAAAGCAAAAACACTTACCTGATAACCACTTCCTCCTACTTCCCCTTCAACCCTGATTACAACTTCCTCTTTCCTTTCCATGCTTGCGAAGAGAATTTCAATCAGTTCCTCATGCATCATCAATGCCTGCCCCAAACGCTGCCTTTGGCCAGAGGTCATAAAACCTCCTGCCATGTTTGTCTCTGGTTAGAGGAGAAAGTCCAGCCCCACAAGTGGTGCACTTCTCTCCACATCCTCAGTAAAGGTGTGCTTTTGCCTCTCTCTTGTGCCAGAAAACCCTAACAGGAACAAGGACTCTCAATTGGCAGTTTGACTGCAAGTCTTATGTGTTGTACTCTGGCAGAAAATTTATCTGCATTTTTCTCATGTCCTAAGACTTTCTGAGAGAGTAAGATTAAGGACAGCAAAGTAGTTAATCAGGTGGAGGAGACTGAGGCTGTGATGAGGGTACCTTGGGGGTTTTTGGTCAGCTCTACAATGAGAATCAAGAGCAAAAGTACATCTAAATGATTTAAAACATTTTGAGTTTGGCAAGAATGGAAGCTTTAGTAAAGTTGGAATCTGCAAGTTTGGAGACAGCTTGGCTGCTAAATGATTAACCTTAAAAAAGAAACCAAGTGCTTTACATCAGGACAATAGGAGGGATGCCTTAATGGCTTTCCTGGAAACAGCAAGCAAGACTCCACCCCTCCTGCTCAAAAGTGCAAACATAGAAGTCATTATTTTGAAAAGAGAGCCCCAGTGCACCCTGCTCAAGAATGGCTGCCTAAGGAATTGATTCCCTGGACTTTGGTTCACAATGATCAGCTATCCAGGCACTCAGAGGCCCCTACAATCACAGTCCAAAAGGCCCAGGGTACTGCTGAAGTCAGCAGCAGACCTTGGCATCTCCTAGGTGGCAATGGTCTTACATACATGCAAAATGCAAGAATTGTAGTTTACTGGAAGCTTACATCCAGATTGCAGAAGAAGGCCTTGGAGGTCTGGTATTAGGCCTTGAGTGGGTAGTGGGTAAAACTGTAAAAGTGAAGCCAAAGTGTAATGTAAACCCCAGAAAGTTGGAGAAGCAAGGAATATGGAACATCTGAGGAAATTAAAAAAAAAAATTAGCAAAGCCAGCCCAAGAGAAAGGCCATGAGGGCCACAACAATCAGCAATGAGGTACAGGTGGGGCTGTGCAAGTCTTTTGGAGTTCAGATCTTGCCACGGTTAGCTCTGAGCACTGGACATGAACTATGAGAGTTTAATATTGCCCCGCTAGGTTTCAATCTTGCTTTGGTCCCGTGCCTTTCTATCCCACATTTAAAGGCAGCTGTGTTAGTTAGAAATACTGTAGGCAGTCAGACAGGGCTAGGTCCTCAAAAAAGCCAGTGCAGAAGACCAGATACCTTGCCACACTGTAGGAGACATACCCTTCTGCTAAGGGCCAGATCTCAAAACAAAAGGCAAAAGGAATGCAACCACACCCTAAGCATAAATAGGTATGGATCACCTTGAAGAAGCCAGAAGTCACCATCCCAAACACCTACAGAAAGAGTCACTGCTCTTTAACTGTGCCCACTTGTTATGTGACTCAGTTCCCCATTTGTCCCAGATTAGGTCAATTTTATCTGGACAATTAATTTTATTGGTTGACAATAGTTCTGTCCTGCCTCATGTCTGTCTGCCATGTGAGTTTTCCCCATCTTGGACCCCTCTCACCTAGTGGATTTTCCCTAGAAAAAACAGCTTTTGGCAACCCACTTGGGACCCCTTTTGTCTCTCTCCCAAACAGAAGCTTTCTTTCTCACAATAAATACATGCTGCTCTTAACCGCTCTTGTTCCTAAAATTCATTCTTTGGTTTTAGACAACACTAACTCATACTGGCCATCTAGTAGATTAGAAGTTTCAGTCCTCTATATCACCACCATTTCTCCTTTCAGAATGGGAATGGTTACCCTGTGTCTTTATATCTCAACAGTGTTTAACTTTATTTTTATTTTTTTCTTGGACTCATAAAACAAGAGTTTGGTTTAAATCACAGAGGAGACTTTGGACTTGGCCTTTTCAGCAATTCTGAAACTTTTGGAATTTTGGCAACTGTTAGAAATGGATTAATTACATTTTTCATGAAAAGATGCACATGAGTGTTTTAGGAGGGCCAGGAATGAAATGTTGAGGTTTATATCTAGATGTTCCCAAATCACCCTGTGCTCATAGGTGGGGATTTTGGGAGGTACTCGGATCATAGAGGAATGATAATTATCAGTGTATTTGTTCACTGATGAGTTTGGATTTAAATGTAATCTTAGGAGGTAAAGACTGGTCAAAGGAAGTACATTTCTGGGGTATGTCCTAGAAGAGCTTATCTCCCTCCCTAGCTCCTATATTCACTCACTCTCTCTTCTTTCTTCCCACCATCCATGTGCAGCTTTTTTCTGCTCTTCCCCTCTGCCATTCATTCCTGCCTTGGAGCCAGCTGGCTATGGATTAAAAACATAAGCCAAAATAAGCATCTCCTCTTTAAATTGTGCATGTGAGGTATTGAGCCTCAGTGAAGACAGAAGAGACTGAATGAGAGTGTTCCAACATCTGACTGTAGCAACACCTCAGTAGTATTCAACTAGGCACACCTGAGAGTTTAAGAGGAATGAGTTTACTGAGGTCAGCAGTAAGCGCCTCCAGCCAGAGATAGAAAGGAATATTTGCTCAATGCCTCCCTCTATCTCTTCAAGTGTTGTTAGTTCTTTAAAATCTTTCACCCCAAGACCCTTGTAATTTCTTTACCAGGGCTTTCCTCAAATTTGGTACCTTATTTCTCCACAGAAATCATGTGAAAGAAAATGTAAATGGAGGGTAAAGGACAAGAAATTCCACACAGAAGCTACCATACAGTATTATAACAGGTCTAGACATCTATGCCTGACCAGCAAGTGATTAGAGAGATCTCCTTTGTACATGGGGTCAATGCACTTGTTAGATTCTTTTATAAATTAAACTCAGAGAAAGTTTCAGGTCATAGTATTTCTGAGTCATTTCACAATTCAAAATGAAGAAAGCAATAACATGCACTTCTAGATATTGAACAAAAAAGAGTAAAAGTATTTTGGGGAGAGTCTGTTATAAAGCATAAACAACAGACTTATGAAGAGGATTTGCAGAAGATCATAGGAAAATTGGGGATTTGAAAAAGAATTCTTGCTACCTTTTAGAATTAAATTCCTGATATTTAAATTTATACATATCAAAGTTTTCTATTTCCCCATTTCTATATTTCTTCCTTCACTTAAATTTTAAAGATATTGTTTTGCATTGTATATTTACTTGAGCTTACAAAACTGCATGATATGATCAATTTGGACATAAGTATATACCTATGAAAAACTATGACCAAAACAAAATAATAAGCATAGCCATCACCTCTAAATATTTCCTTGTATTCTTTGTGCCTGTCATAATAACACTTAAATAAAATGGACCACAAAAAAATATAAGTGCATAATGTAAATTGTTGGCTATAAGTACTATGGTGTAAACTGATTTCTAGAACTAATTCATCTTACAAAACTAAAAATTTATACAAATTGTAGGTCAATGAAACAGAATAGAGAGCTCAGAAATCAATACACACATTTATGGTCAACTGATCTTTGAAAGCAGTGCCAAGAATAGACAATGAGGAAAAGATAATCTCTTCAGCAAATGACAAAAAACTGGTTAGACACCTGGGAAAGAAGGATAGTAGCTCCTTATCTTATATTACACATAAAAATAAGCTCAAAATGGATGAAAGACTTAAACATTAGACCTGAAACTGTAAAACTTCTTGGTGAAAAGTATTTTTGCACTAATCTTGTCACTGGACAGGGTCTAAGGAGTTTCCTGAAGCTGAGTCAAGGAGTTTATCCCATGATTTTTGTAGAAAAACTTTGCAGTTTTGCTGACTCCACTCTTGGAAAAAAAATTTTGAGGACTAGTCAGTAGAGACATGGGAGGGGTTTTATTAGGTAGAAATTGGAAGACACCCTCACAAAAATAAAGTTTGAGACTCTTAAGAGAGAAACACTTATTTCCTGGAGTAGTAAACATTTATGCTTCTCTTGAGACAGTGGAAACCCTAGAAAAATGTGCTCCCCTCAGAAGGTAGGAGCTCATTCTATAGGTATGGATCCAGTTTTCTTTTTCTTTTTCTCTTTCTTTCTTTTTTTTGAACTAGTAATGTAAACATTCTTGGATTCACTCAACCCTTTCCTTTATTTTAGCATCAGAATTCTGCTGTACTTTCTCAATTAAGCTAATTTATGGAATTTCAGTATTCCTAAGGAATTTTGGGTGTAATGAGTTTGGAAGGAAAGGAAACTAAATTTAACCAGAGAATGCCAATATAAATAGCTCTAAGTAACTTTGAGGCTCAAGATTTGCAGTCTTTTTTATATTCAATTTTTTTAGGCTATAGAAGATATCTTTGTATCAATAAGAAATGGACAATCTTAAAAAAAAACAGAAACCAAGAGCTGAAAGGAACATCATAAATTTCATAAATGAGGATATTCGATGCTCACTAAACATGTGAAGAGGTGCTCAGGTCATTTAGTGTTTAGGGATATTTAAATTAAAACCACAATGAAATACCCATATGCACTGCCATAAAGACATTAAAATTATTCACACTATCACATGTGACTGAGGTCGTGAACCCACTAGAACACTCAGACAACCCTGGTGGGACTGCAAATGGACATCACCACTTCGGAAAATCCAGCAATTTATTTTTTGCAGTCGTTTTTAAAGTGTAATTTTCAAGTATGATATCTTTGTCTCTTTCCTATCTTTTATTTTATCTCTCTGTCCTCAATCTTAACCATTATTTCTTGGATTTTTTTCCTTTGCTTGACACCAAAAGAATAAGGAACAAAAACAAAGAGAGAAAAATGGGACAAAATTAAAGGCAAAACATTTCTATACAGCAAAGGAAATAACAGAGAGAAAAATGGGACAAAATTAAAGGCAAAACATTTCTATACAGCAAAGGAAATAACAGAATGAAAAAGTGAAATACATAATAGGAGAAAATATTTGCAAACCATACATCTGATACGGATCAAATGTCAAACGAACTCATACAATCAATAACAAGAAAACAAATAATCTGATTTTAAAATGGACAAGGTACTCAATAGCCTTTTACAAAAGAAGATGTAAAGTATCCAATGGACCTAGCAAAAATTGTTAAGCATCCCTAATTATCATAAAAATGCAAATGAAAACCAGAAGGAGATATGACCTTATATCTGTTGAAATGACTACAGCAAAACAACAAGAGATAATAAGTGTGGCAAAAATCCAGAGACATTGAAACTATTGGGTACCTACTATTGGTTGAAATATAAATTAGTCTATCTATTATGGAAAGCAGCATGTCAATTGCTCAAAATTTAAAAATAGAACCACTGTATTATCCAAAAAATCCACTGTGGTATATATCCCTAAAAGGATTAAAATTAGGATCTTGAAGAGGTATCTGTGCTCCCATGCTCATTGTAGTATCACACACAAAAGCTAAGTTATGAAAACAAAGCAAATGTCCATAAAAATAAATATAATATAGACACATAGTGGAACAGTGTTCATTCTTAAAGGAGAAGGAAATCCCACCACATGCAAAAGCACAGATGAACCTGGAGGACATTATATTGAGTTAAATAAGCCAGTCACAGAAGGACAGATACTATATGATTCCTTGTGTAAGAGGTACTTGAAATAGTCAAACACATGGAGACAGAAAACAGTGTTAGCTACCAAAGTCCAGCAGGGAGGGGGAAATAAACAGTTGTTCTCATTTCACTTTCAAGGAAATGTTGGTTTTTCTTTCCTTTGTTTTTTCTTTTCTTTGATTCAGACCTACTTAGCTCTATTTTTAGGTGTATCTGTCAAAAATAGGAACTGCATCAGATTCGTAAAATAAAGACAGCAGGAGAAAACATAGGAAATCCCTGAGAAACACTAAAGTGAGTTTAACCGAATTCTCAGTGAAGAAGAAGAAAACTGATAGAGCACGCGTACTGTATGATTCTTGAAGAGACACACCAGCTTATCAGTTGATCCTCTGCCTTGGTAACCAAGTTAAGGAATATGTAGATAAACTGACAAATTATGGAGAGAGTTTATTTTTTAACATTAAAAAAGAATTACAAAGGGCTAAATATCATTCCTTCGGATTTCTATAGTTTGAGTCCAGTTTTCTCTCAGAATCTATTTTCTGTTGAATGAGAGAAAAATAAATGACAAAGCTTTATCAGTCTTTCAAAAATTATAAAAATGTTTTAAGGTATTTTTAAGTAGGAAATGAATCTTAATTTTTAAAATTAATCCTTCAGGTTAATACCTACAAATTTGACAATACATAAATGATGTAATAATAATGGTCACAGTTACAGATTCTGATATATTTAAGGACTCTCACTACAAAAGTAAAAAAAAATGTAATGAATATTTGTTTTTAATACATAAGCCTTAGTTCAGTGGTGGTGAACCTGTGGCACACTGCTCGTTATCACTGAAAGCTCTGGAAGGTTTGCCATCACTGCCTTTGTTCATCGGTGATGACTACATTGTCATCACACTCCCACAGAAATATCCCTAGTGATAAACACATTTCTTTGAGTCATTCTCATCCTGTAGATTTGGAACAAGTCCTGCTCTGTCTAAATATTCAAATTCTTGCCTTTGCCATGTGGAGATGGGGTGAGGGAAGAGAATGAGTCTAAAGGAGCTGCCAAATAACATATTCCAGATCTCCATAAGCTTTTAAGCTTCTAGCATCTAAAGGCAATAGAAAGACACTGCACATAGTTACTACTTACCTAGCCAAACATTAACACTGTGGTCTGAATAGTACATATCCTGCCTCTCATTTGTGCACTGAAGTGGGACTGTCAGGAAATCTTGCTGCTTCTTCCTTCCATGGGCCCTGGGATCCATCTTCACCAGTATGGTGATGAATTTCTTCCTTGTGAGCATTAATCTTATTTATAGATCTGTCTATTGTCTGTCATAAAGTAGACTTGTTATCTGCATCTCCCCACAATTAGGCCAAGAAGACCCTACTCACTATCTCAGGATGAAATTATAACTTCTGACCAACTGTTGCTTTAAAGCATTTGATTAGCAAATAGAGCTCCATAATTTTTATCTTTGAAGAGCATCTGATACATTCAAAACTGTGAATATTTAAATAAGTGGAATAATCAGATATGATAATTTTGTTAAGATAGTTTTGAAGATTTGTATTCTAAATAACATAGTTAATGCTAATTTGGAATTTTGAAATTCATGGAAGATGCACTTAATTCTGGTTTCACGTAGTTATCTATTTCTTAGAGACATTAATTCAAACAGTGCAGTGTGAACAAATACACCATGATCATTATGTTTAAATTTTGCATAAATTAATGTGTTTCATGAGGAAAGAAACCTTTTTCCTAGTATAATATGTTCTTTTAGTATTCCTGTTTAGATTAATGAAATGTTCTTTTAGTATTCCTGTTTAGATTAATGATTCTATTTAGAATTTTTAAAACTTTTAATCAAACTAGCCTAATGTGATTATTTTTCCAGGAACGCGATTTTTCTTTCCTTAGAGGATACGTATCACATTTAGCAATTCTCCTAGCTGTTGCTTTTGTTTTGTAATTTTTTAAATGACACAATAACATACATTTAGCAAGAAGAAAAAGTTATTTTTATGAAATTAAATGTTTTCATTTCTGCAAATAATTTACCACACTTCAAATATGGCTTTGTGAAGAAAAAAAAAACAGTAAAATTAAAACTACCAAGTCACAGTGCAAGTAAACTTAGAAATGTTTTATTTTTAACTAGTGACAATATTTATACTTTCTTGCTGTAATATGAAGAAAAGATTGTTCTAACTTAAATAAAAGATAATTCTAGCTTAAAATATGTTAAAAAGTTACTTAGCAATATTTGCAGCAGATTATTTTGTCTCAATGTTTGAGTTTGGGAAATAAATTGGAAACATGAGAAATAATTCTGTAAAATATCTCACCTCTTTCACCTCTTTTTTTATCCAGTGAACATTATCTTAAACTTATGGATAGGGAAAGGTGCTAACATATTGTTTTTAATTTTGGGTTAAAGAATGAAAAGCCTACTGATTACAAATCTTAACAACTAATAAATGAAACAAATTCTTTCTGGAAATCTAAATGGATATATAAAAGTCATCTATGAAGCTATGTCAATTCAGTACCCTTACGACCACTCCATTTTCAAATAGGTATCATGGGACATAATATTAACAATGATTATCAGGTGTTCTGTTTTGGAGGTTTTTGCATAGCTGTCCACTGTTTAGATGGACTTTAATATATTTCAAAGACTAAGACAACAATGCATGCAAATTCTTCATTGTATGGTTTGATTCAATATGGGAATGTAATCGAAGTTGGTCCAGAGTGAAGAAAGAGCCTGTTTCTTGACAATTAATGTAGGAGATGCACTGTTTCACTGGTTGGAAAATAGCAAGGTGAGTAGGGGGTCACATTTGTTACCTGGCCCCATTTTGCAAATATTTTATAAAAAAAAAAAAAGGTAACTGTTTACAGTAGAGGAGGGACACACACAAAAGTCTAGTTTTCACCAACAAGATTAGTCTATTGGATGAAGTTTTCTCCAAACACAACTGTGCCTCTTTGTGGTGTCCCGTGCAGCTCTCCGTGTTCTCATGGTGAGGACAGTGAGAGGATGGAGAAAAAGACAAGAGTCAGAATACAGAAAGCTGAGGCCACATGGAGCCCTCTCTCCTGATGGAAAGGAAGGAAGGAAGGAGGAGGAGGAGGAGGAGGAGGAAGAGGAGTGAGAGGTTCTAACAGCTGCAGGAACTTTATACACTTGGGCAGTTGAGTATCACATGGAACCTCTTGCTTAATAGCTTATCAATGTGGCTTGCCTCAGGTACCCAGTGTTCTTGAGAATAGAGCAGTTTATTCATGTGACTTGCCTCATGTACTCTGTGCTCTTAAGACCAGCCTTGCTCCTGCCCACACGTAATCAATCTCCAGCTTCCATGGCTCCCCACATCTCTTTAGTTATTTCAGGTAATATACTCCTGTTTTGGATTTGTATTGTATTGCATATACTGTTACTTGTAGGTGAAGTTGTCTTTACTATATTATGAATCTCAAATGGAGGACAATTTCTCAAAGGACACTATCTTTTCTTTATGTGATTTGAGATCCTTTCATCCCACAAAATGCTTATTAAAGTTTCCTCTGCATTAATGCAGTATTTGTCAATTTAACACTATAGATAACATGATTCAGCCTACTAATTTTAATGATTTCAGCTGACAATTTTTGAATCATTTGAAGGAAGATACTTCTAAAACATATTAATATATTGTATATAATGTATAATATGTATCATTGTATTCTTTGTATAGAGAAAATTTTACTTTTTCTTGAATAAAAATTGCTACATATTTTCCTTAAATAACAATTTCCGTTCTTCCTTTTCTCTTAGTGCATGCCAGTATTCTAGTTCTTATGGATGCCTAATATACAGCTACAAATATGCATGTACACAGTTTTTATTTTTTCGTACTGGAGATCGAACTCACAGCCTCATGCCTGCCAAACACATATTTTTTATATTTGTGTTCTGTTTTCACCTATATATTTATATTATTTCATTACAAAAAAAACATTAGTGATATAATTGGTGAGACTTTTATATAACATAATAGATTGGATAACATTAGTCTACCAGCATAATATCATAATTTTAATAGCTATTATACAAAAGAATCTCCTTTCGTTTAAGAAACACACTGACATATTCAGGAAATAAAAGTTTTACCTTAGGTTTAGAAAATAGGGAATAACCAACTTAGTTATTTTCTCTCCTCATTCTTCTGTACTTAAGAAGCAGCCAATTTCAGAGTGTAGTGGCACATACCTATAATCCCAGCACTCTGGAGGCTGAAGCAGAGGTATCACTATGAGTTTGAGGCCATTCTGGGCTCTATAGTGAATTCATGGCCAGCCTGAACTATGTGGCAAGACTCTGTCTCAAAAAACAAAAACAAACAACAACAACAAAAAGAGAAGCATCCTATTGCACTACCAGAGATGACAATAGGGAAACAAAAGGGCTAAGAGTCTGTTATGGTTTGCAATTTAAACGTCCTCCCAAAGTCTCATGTGTTTGGAGACTGGAATTTCAGAAGATGAATCACTCTTGGGACACTATAATCAATGGATTAATCCATTCATGAGTTACTAGTTGAATGTGTTGTTAAGAGATGGGACCTGGTAAGAAGGGTTTGGTCATTTGGGACATTGAGGCATGACCTGTAAGGGAAAATAGTAAGGTGAGTAGTGGGTCACATTTGTTACCTAGCCCCATTTTGCAAACATTTTATGAAAAAATATTTAAAAAGGTAACTAATTACAGTAGAGGAGGGACACACACACAAGTCTAGATTTGAGGCATGACTTGTCCCCAGCTTCTCTGACATGCCCTTTCACCGTGCCATTTTTGCCTTTAAGTCAGTTGTTCATGGAGTGAATTCTGCTGAAACTGTGAGCTGTTATAATGAATTATAAATTGACATAGTATTTGTCCAAAGTCCTCTTTGCCTTACTTTGTTGGCCAGTTTTGGAATGCTTAAATCCCACTTGCTCTAGGTCACCATTGAGATTTCAATGGTCAGTGAGTGTCTTAGTTACTTTTCGCTCGTTGCTGAGACAGAAAATCTAATGCCCAAAATTAGGGAAGGAAAGGTTTATTCTTACAGTTTCTTGGGAGTTTCAGTCCATACTTAGCTGGCTCCAAGTCGGCATGGTGTGGCCACCTGCCCTTCATGGCGGCTGAAAGCTTCAAGGCGCACTGGTGAGAGAGCGAGAGCACGTGTGTGCAAGAGAGAGGGTGGAAGCGAGCAAGAGGAAGACCTGCCTCCCTTATACTGTATCTCAACTCCACCCCTGGGTGGGTGTAGCACTCACATTATCCATCCCGGCGCTAGACAACAAACTGATCACAAGCATCAGACTCAGCCCCATCAAAAGTACATGAGGACTTGGGGGTACATAGCATACCCAATACAGTGAGGTTGTGAGACTCACAGAGCAGGATGTGGTCTGCTGAGAACAAAATAGGGAGAACTAGTACCCAGTTGTGGGGGTGAATCTTGTTTCCTTTATGATGTTAAACAAGCCCATTCAGGCACCACTTCTACACTGTTCCAGTAAAAGCACCATAACCCTTCCACTGTACTGGCTAATAAAATAGTGGCTAGCTGGAGATTCTTGGTCTTTGTTCCCAGAGAATGTTAATCATTCCAGAGCCCTATTTCCTTGCAATACTTGTCTCTTGGTCTTTTTCTCTCTTGCTATGTGCCCTATCTCTGGGAAAGAGACTAGGGACTCATTGCAGGGGTCCCTGATAACTGGCACCATGGAAAGTGTCACCAATAGTGAGCTAAATAAAACTCTCCACCTCTAAATTAGGGAATTAGGTATTTTGTGTTAGGCATAGGAAGGATCCTATAAAACTGATACCAGAACCAGAATCTCTTACAATATTTATATTGAGAGATGGAGTAAAACAAACATAAATTAACATGCTTGTTTCTAAAATTTAAATGTATTAAATGAGCCAGGCGTGGTGGCGCACGCCTTTAATCCCAGCATTCGGGAGGCTGAGGTAGGAGGAGCGCTGTGAGTTCGAGGCCGGCTTGGGCTACAATGAGAGCGCAACGCTGGCTTGAGCTACATAGTGCGATCCTGCCTCAAAAAATCAGGGCTGGGAGTTTGGTTCAGTGGCTTAAGCACCTGCCCTGGCAGGTGCAAGGTTGTGAGTTCAATCCCCGGTGCTGCAAAAAAAAAAAAAAGTATTAAATGTTATTTATAGTATGTCTGTTATTGTTTACATTGAGACTGTCCCTCAAAGTCCTCATATGCTTATGGCAGGGATTATGGAAGCTAATTAAATCACAAGGGCAAATAGAGTTGACTTGGTGTTAGACCATGAGGTCTGCTGCAAAGAAGTAGGTCAGTGTGATATAGGATAACGATCTCAGACCTTCAAATAATATAGGGGAATGAAACTCTCTACCCACTGTACATCTGGCACGAGTTCGTGCTCTCTAAAATCGAAGAATGAATTTTAGGAACAATGGAGGTTAAGAACAGAATATATTTATTGAAAGAAAGAAAGCTTCTGTCTGAGGAACAGAAGGGGGCCCGAGTGGGTTGCCAAAGACTCTGTCATATTTAGGGACTTTTATAGAGTAAAACCATGGTGGGAAAAACTGGGAACCCATCAAGCAGACGGGCATAAGGTGGGACATAACCATGGTTAGCCAGTAAGATTAATTTCTCAGGTAGAATTGATTAAATCAAGGACAAATGGGGAAGCGAGTCATGTAGTAAGCGGGGGATGCTTAACAACAAGGACTCTTCCTGTAGGGGGATGAGATGTTGACTCCTGACTTCCTCAGGGTGATACAGAACTATTTAGAACATCAATCCTTAGGATATGGGTGTATTTGTTTTGCCTTTGTCTTGATATCTGGTCCACAGCAGGAGGTACCTGTCTCCTCAGACGTTACAAGGTATCTGAACTTTTGCACCAGCTCTTCAAGGACCTATCCCTGTTTGACTGCCTATAATATTTTTGTCTGACTCAGTTGCCTGTAACAAGTGGGAGGCTGATCTAGAAAGTTGTGTCTCTCAAGCTGTTCTCTTCCCTCTGTGCTTCTTGGCCACCATGATGTGAACAGCTTTCCTAAAACCAGGCTTTTCCATTTTACAACATTTCTTTGCTTATGCCTGCTGATTGTAGATCAAAATCTCTGAAACTGTGAACCAAAATAAAGCTCTCCTTCTCTAAACTATGGGAGTCAGGTTGTTTTATCAGCAACAAGGCAAACAACTTTCAGTATTTGATATTTATTTTGTATTATTGTTGTTATTGCCAGACTGAGAAATATTTCATTGTTAGTTTTTTTGTGTTTTATAGGTCAAACAAATCTCTAATTCATCAAAAATCTATGTGAATGTATAAATTGATTAGATTACATGCTTATATAGAGATGGCAGGTTAAAATTATGACATATTGTTACTTATAAATTAAAAAGTAGCCAAAAATTTCTACTTGCAAGGAAAAGGTAACTATAGTCAATAACTATGATGTTATTTGTAGTTCCTTTTCCCCAGCTTTATGAAAGCATGTCTGATAGATTAACAACAGCACACACACATATATACACGCACACATATATTTCTAGTATACAACATGATCTTTTAACACACGTATAGTTTATGAAATAACTATTTTGAACTAATTTAAGCATCTATCATTTCCCATATTTATCATTTTTGTGTGGGTAAAAGATTTATTACCTACCCTCTTAGCAATTTTAAATATACTTTATATTATTAACCATAGCCCCTATGTTGTACAATATGTCTATTGACCTTTTTCTTCCTAACTGAAAGAAATTTTGTAGCCCTTGATGATTACCTCAATATCCCTTGTCCCATCCACTAGCAACTACTTTTCCACTCTCTGTTTCTGTGAGTACAGCTTTTTATCAATGTATTATAAATGAGATTATACAGTATTTGTCTTTCTGTGCCTGAGAAAAATTAATCTAGTGTAATGCCTTCCAGGGCTATCTGTGTTTACAACAAATGACAGGATTTTCTTCTTTTCTTTAAACACCATATAGTATTTCTTGATGTAGTACACTTCCTTTATACATCCATGTGTCAGTTTGCTTCCCGACTTGAAATATTGTGAATAGTGCTACAGCAAACACGGGAGTGCAGGTAACCTAGAAACATGCAGATTTTTAGGACTGGAGAATGTTATGATAGTTCTATTTTTAATTTTTTGAGTAATCTCCGTACTACTTTCAAAAGGAATGTGTAGAAACTCTGTATTATTTTCATAATAATTCTTTAATTCCAAAATTGATATACAAGACTTTTTAAAACAGAAAAGTTACTGGCATTTAAGAGTTAGTGTACTTAGTGCCACACAGATAAGAAAAAAATGGACTTGGGGTTCAAATGCAAGACTCTAGAAGCAGACCCCTATATTTAACCAGGCTTCCACTAGCATTTAACAGGACAACATCCTTCTCTAATTCTATCATACAGTTACAAGTAATTGAATTCTAAAAGCAAATTCAGTTATTTTTAAAATCTTACACAGTAAAAATGTTTCACTGTGCCACCAAACAAGTTGATTAAGAAAATCACATACCTACATACACATAAATATGCACACACAGACACACACACACACACAACTCAGTGCACATGAACATATGCCAGCTATCAAAACATCAAAATGTTAGAGTAGAAAAAATGTTTTGCAGAAGTTTTTAAAAAACATTTCTCCCAGTAGCAGCAGAAGTAGCTCTTTTCAACTTTATAGATAATTTTGTTATTCTCTCTTAATAAATATTGAAGAAATATTTAAAGAACTGGGTGCCAAATTATTATTCTGCCTGAAGTTTTCAGCAGTTCTGGTTCTAGCAAGACTTCCATAATGCTGAATTTTCCTATTTTCCCCTCTGGGCACTAAATAAGTTTAGGCTCTTTCTCTTTTTTCTTTTCTTTCAGTACTCCCTTTCTTCTTCCTATTTGATTCTAACACACACACACACACACAAACACACACACACACACACACACACACACACACAGAGAAGGAGAGAGAAAGAGAGGAGAGAGAAAGTACTTTTTCTCTTATTTAAACCTGTCTGAGTAAATTAGAGCAATAGAATGACTCTGATAAATAATTAACACTAAGGTGTAAATAGCTGCCAGAATCTGAAATGCATTCATTAGTCAGAAATATTTGCATGTTAATAAAAGACAGCATTTTCTCAAAGACCAACATTTTAATGAAGGAATTTTCCCAGTGGAGGAATAAGGGCAATTTTGGAGTCAGGTCTGTGTGGGTTTCCCTCTAGTATTATCCCATTTAACAGAAGTGAATTGCACAACAAATGTATAATAGGTTTTGAGAATTGAGAAATATATAAGATAGGGCTCCAGACATTCAGAAACTCATAATCTAATTGCAGAAGTAACTATAAAATATATAATCCTCATGAATAGTAGGGAAATGCAGGTTGTGGAAGATAGGAAAAAGGCAATGGATCAAGCTTGGAAAGAAGAGTAAGCTTCCCAGAAAACACAATATTTGGAGATTGTGTATTAATTAGCAAATAGTATTAGAGTTGAAAAGGAGAAAAGAGGAGAGGAACCTCCCTTGCCTTCACTTGCACATAATGTACTACATTTTTACTGGTTACTGGTGTGTACTTACTAAATATTTATAACACATCTCATCTATGGATCATGATGGGTATTGGCTCATAGTTTTCTTTTACTGTTTCTCTCAAATACATTGCATATTGTTAAGTTAATCATTTGACCTAATTTGATGCAGCATATGCACTTTCTGAAAATGATATGCAAATGCATGGAAATCCACAAGTGAAGTTCTATAAATTACTGTGTTATGTGTGGCTTTATATGGTTGTTTTAGGATTTGTAGTTGTATTGGTCACTTTATTGTCTCTAGGACAAAATGCCTAGTACCCAAAATATAAAGAAAGAGACATTTGCTTTGTCTCTTAGCTTCAGAGGATACAGTCTATGGTTGACTGGCTCTAAGGCAGACACAACATGGAAGAAGGGCCTGTTGTGCCAGGCTACTCAACTCATGATGGCCAGGAAACAAAGAAAGTGGAAGAACAAAAATCTAGGAACAATACACCCTTCCTAGCCATGCTCCCAATAACCCACCTCCTACCAGGCTCCACCTACTAACAGCACATTCAGCTATGAACTCATCAATTGACTAATCCATCCATTGTGGGTGAGTATAGCAGCTCCATGATTGAATCTTCTTCCATAAGCCCAAACTGTGAACACCTGAGACTTGTGGGTGATATTTAAATCCAAACCATAATAGCAGTCTACAGTTTTAACTTATCACAGTTTACTTTCAAGCACTATCCTAATTCACATACCAACTTTAGGATTATTGCAAGGATCATATTCATTAATATTTGTAAAACATTCATAAAAGTGTTGCCCGTATAATAAAAAATACTTGTTTTTAATTAACAGAGAAATAAATTCAGTTTTTCACCTTTCCTCAGTAGAATGCAAGCTTCAGGAACAAGATAGCTTTCTTTGTTCT
>RJWM01030480.1:0-23300 GCA_004363535.1 Dasyprocta punctata
TTGGTGGGAGTGTAGACTGGTGCAACCACTGTGGAAGTCAGTGTGGAGACTCCTCAAGAAGCTAGGATTAGAGATCCCATTCAACCCAGCCATCCCACTTCTGGGCATTTTCCCAGAAGAATTGAAAACATCATACCACAGTGATATCTGTGCATCCATGTTTATAGCAACCCAATTTGTAATAGCCAGATCTTGGAAACAACCCAAGTGCCCATCAATCAAAAATGGATAAAAAAGATGTGGTATTTTTATACAATGGAGTACTACTTAGCTATTAAGAAAGATTGCATTGAGACTTTTATATGTAAATGGACACGACTTGAGACCATACTCCTAAGTGAGATAAATCAAACCCACATGTGTAAATATCGTATTGTCTCCCTAGTGTAAAAAACTGAAAAAGTATATATGATCCAAAATCTATAATAAATACTATGTAAGGGTAAAAAACAGCTCAAAGAGCAAAAGTAATTGGGAAGGTAAAAGGGGGAAAGAGGGAAGGGAAAAGGAAAAGATATAAATCTGTTATATGTATATGTAAGATGACTAAAACAAACATACTGCTGAGTGTATTAGTTATGAAGAAAGAATGGTAAATACTCATATGATTAGATCAATTTTACATATCTATATCTGTTAATGTAAACAACCATTTTCAAGATAGCGATACGTAATATTGCAGCCATTGTCAAGTTTCTATCATCCTGTTTTGTAAACCTATAATGTTACTATTGTGTATTTACTCTAGTTGTTTGTTTGTCTCTTTTGCTTTTTGTCTTTCTTATAAGTGTCTTTTTTTCTCTTAAATTAAAAAAAAATAATGACTTATGTCTACATGTCCCATTCCCCACCCCCCCAACCCCATGTGCCTATAGGTAGGGCTCTTGGGAGGTGATTGGAGCATGGATGTGTGGTGTTCATCAGTGGATTTGTCCCTTCTGCCCCCTGTCATGACAGCCTGAATTACAAGCAGCTGATTATGGACTAAAACATCTGAAAGCTGCAGCCAAATAAACAATTTCTGACTTGGCCTGGTGGTGCACACCTATAATCCCAGTACTTAGGAGACTGAGGCAGGAGGATTGCCACAAGTTCGAGATCAACCTGGGATACACAGTGAGTTCAAGGCCTCCTTGAACTAAACAGCCAGACTCTATTTTTAAAAAAAATCTTTTACACATATGAACCCTTTCTTCTGTTACGTTGCAGGTGTTGGGTATTGTTATGGTTTAAGTCTCCCCGCAAAGCCTCATGTGGTTATGAAGGCAGCTGAATCTAGCATTTGTGATTGGTTTGCTGTGTAGTGCTGGGATTGGAGGTGAGAGTGCTGCACCTGCCCAGGGGTGGGTAACCAGTTTAAAATATAGGGGAGGGAAGGAGGCATGCTTCCCTCTTTTGCCCTCTTTCACTCTTGTTGCTTGTGGCCGCCATGAATGACTGCACCTCAACCATGCCACCCTGCCTTGAAGCCAACTGAGTATGGACTGAAACCTCCAAAAATGTAAGCTAAATAAATATTTCCTTGCTTCACTTTGAGCTTCAGGTATTTTGTCTCAACAATGAGAAAAAAGTAATCAAGACAGATATTGTGACCAGACGATGAGAAAGTAATTAAGACATATACCTTCCTAATAGCTTTCTTTTCTTTTTCTTTTTTTTATTTAAGAGAAAATGGACACAGAAGAAAAAAACAAAAAGCAAAAGAGACAAACAACAACAACAACAAGTCCAATACAATAACATTATAAGTTTACAAAGTGAGATGATTGGAATTTGACAGTGGTTGTAATATTGCATATCATTACCTCCAAAAGGGTTGTTTAGATTAACAGATATAGACATGTAAAATTGATCTAATCATGAGTATTAACTGTTCTTTTTCAATAACTAATGCATTTAGTAGTACAGTCATTTTAACTATCTTACGTATACCTATATACAAATTTATGTCTTTTTCCTTATCCCTTCCTTCTTTTCTCCTTTCTTCTTATAATACCCCTTGTTATCTTCAAAATAACTGCCTAAACCATCAGGCACAATACAATCAAACAAAATGATACAGGATAAAACCAATGAAAAACAAAATAATGGAAGCAATACATAGTAAAACAACACTGTTTACTATAATGCCTCATGTTATCTTCTAAGCAGTTGCTTATATCATCAGTCATAATACAATCAAACAAACCAAAATAGGATAAAATCACTCAAAACAAAACAATGAAAGCAATATAGGGTTTCAAAACAAGGTGATCAGTTATCAGTAATGGCTAGCATAATGTGTTTTGTTATCTTTGAAATAGCTGCCTATGCCATCGAATAAAATAAAATTAGGCAAACCGAAATAGAATAAGATCAAACTAAACAGCTCAATGAAAATAAAACAGGACTAAATCTCAATGATAGATTAACTATGGCCACTGCCTTCCCTTTTTAGACACTTCCTCTCCTTTTATTTTTACAATAAGTATTGCGTATTTTGAATCCTACTAACTCCTTTAGTTTTGTTTTTGTTTTTGTTTTTGTTTTTGTTTTTGTTTTTGTTTTTGTTTTTGTTTTGTACTAGGGAGATAACATGATCCTCACCCGTGTGGCTCTGGGCCATTTCATCCATGAACATGATCTTAAGTTGCATTCATTTACCTACAAGAGGCTTGAGGTTATTTTTCTTTATAGCTGAGTAGCTTTCCATTGGATAAAATTGCCATATCTTTCTTGTCCACTATGTAGCTAATGGGCAAGTTACTCCCACTTCTTTCTGGTTCCCTGTCATATACAGCCTTGTTTGCTCTCTCCATTATTTTTGAAAGATAGTTTTGCACAGTACATCAGTCCGGGTTGGAAGTTGTTTTCTTTCAGGGCTTGAAATACTTCACTCCAAGCTGTTCTTGACCTGATGGGTTGTGTTGAGAAGTCTGTTGTGATTCTGATGGGTTTTCCTTTGTAGGCAATCTGTTTCTTTTCTCTAACAGTTTTTAATATTCTGTTCTTGTGTTGAATTTCTGGGATCTTGATTATTATACGTCTGGGTGTAGGTTTATTTTGGTTATGGTCAGCTGGAGTTTTATATGCTTCACTTATCTGAAAGTTGCTTCCTTTTCCCATACTTGGGAAGTTTTCTAAAATTATTTCTGTAAATAGGCTTTTAATTTCATTTGTACTGACTCCCGCTTTTTCACTCACACCTTCTATTCTTAAGTTATGTTTCTTTGGGTTGTCTTGTAACCATTGAATTGTTACTTCCAGGTTCCTTGTTATCTTTAAGAGATCTTTCCTTTCATGATCACAAGCTGCAAACCTCATGTTGGGCCAAGAGGCAGCAACCAGCAGCAAGCCCGCCTGCCTCCCTGGTGAGTCTGTGGGACCACGAGGACCTCAGGGGGAGAACTATGTGCCTTCCAAGAACCCTCCATGTTGGGCCAAGAGGCAGCAACCAGCAGCAAGCCCGCCTGCCTCCCTGGTCAGTTTGTGTGACTGTGCAAACTCTGGGAAGAGAAAGAGAGGTGTGTCCCATAGGCCTACCCACCCTCCCCCCACCCTGTAAGCATCCTGCTTCCTTAGAGGACCTGCTACGTTCATAGCAACTGAGGCATATAAAGCAGCTAAATGCTTGTATTTTTAGTTTTTTTTCAGGTCTCGGGCCTGCAGTCTCAGCATTTCTTGGGTAGATGACATTGTGTAGTGTGGCAAATATGTGGGATTGTCCTCTGTCTTGTCTTCGAGCCCCAATATTGTTCTCATTGTTTTGCTTAATTTTAATTTTTGTTTCTTTTTTTTCTTTCTTTCTTTCTTTCTTTCTTTTCTTTTCTTTATTTCACACCCTGTTTATACTGGTTTTGTTGTGTTTTGGTTTTGGCTTGTCTTTGCTGTGCCTGATGGAATGGTCAACTATTCTGAAAGTAACAAGATACAATGTAGTAGCTTTTGTTTTCATAGTATCTCTCTTTGAAGTTCTATGCCAGTTCTACTGCTTTGTTTTGATTGTTCTGTTATCTTTTGTTGGATTTTACTATCTTTGAAATAAAAAAAAAACAAGCTGCAAACCTGTCTTCAAGGTTTGAAAGTCTATCTTCAGTGTCTTTCAAATGGTTTTGTCAACTTTCATTGGAGTTTTTGATTTCCTGGTTATCTCTTTGAATCTGTTTCATGTATTCTAAATCTTTTTTGTATTGTTCATTCAATGTTTCCCTCATTTTCCTATGCTCCATTTTTTCATCTATGTCTCCTTTAGAGTTGCCTAGCAGTTCTTTTATTATGTTTTTCATTTCTTCTTTTAGTTGCGTTAGTATTTCTGTTCTAATTTCTTTTATAGCCTCTTGAAGTTGTTTCTTTACTTCAGTTGTCATCACCTCAGAAACTTCAGTTGTGGGACTCCCGATCTCTTCTGCGTTTTCATCTCCTGGACTTTCTCTGCTTGGATTGGAGGCCAGAGACTGCCTTTTGCGTCTTTGTCTTGACACATTCCTGGATTCTTCTGGGCAAATGGGTACTGGGGACCTAGGCACTCCTTGCATTGGCTGCAATTTCTCTGAAATGAGACTGGTTCCTCTAGCCAGTGCTAATTATGGCTATCTGATGGTTGCCACTGGGGGCGCTGTTACAGCGCTATCCGCTGCCTTTCCCCAGCCTGCCTTGGCTCCCTGATGGCTGGTACAGTGCGTGCAGGGGCTGTGTCATCGCCCAGGACCTGGGGCGGTGGGCCGGTTGCCCACGGACTCTCCACCACCACCGCTGGAGCGTGCACGGAGCCAGACTGAGCTGGTCACCTGCAGGGACCCTCTGAGGTGGCCCCCAGAATGTGCCTGGCTCAGTTGGAGCAACCTCCATGGGTCTGTGCCCAGCTAGGAGTCCCCAGCCCAACTCCAAGATGTCTCCCAGCCAATATCTTTCTCTGGCAGGAGGGTGAAGACCTCTGCACACTCACCATCAGTCAGTTCAGTTCTCCAGGTCTGCTCCCCCTGTCCACTGCCACCCTCCTCCAATGCTGCCTATCTTGGCAGAGGCCTCCGGGGTCGCCACCTTGATCATGTGTCCCCAGGTTCCAGCTGGTCGTCTCACAGTGGGTCCGGCTCTGGGCAGAGGCACAACCAGCTACCACCTTCTTTGTTTAAGTGTTTTTTTACTCTTTCTGTGGGCTTCAATTCTCGCTTTAGATTCTTCCTGGGCCCAGAGGACTCACTTCCTTCCTTCTTGTCTTCCCCACTTTGCTATATTCTGGCATCTGGATGGTGTCTCTCAGGGAGGCTGTTTACTCGGCTGCTTACTGTTCTGCCATCTTGTTTGTTCTCCCCTAATAGCTTTCTTATCTAAACAGAGTTCAACTTAATTAAAATTTTTAACCCAGAAAAAAATCAACCCTGAACTATTTTTATACATACCAAATATTTAGGACTTGAATATTCCTGCTGGCTTGGGGCTGGGTTTAGAGTATGGCATGCCTCCCAGATGTGAAGAGTCTAACAGGAGAGCCTCACACAGCAACAGTGGTGTCTAGTCCTCCTCTGATGTTCTATTGCCTTTAAAACAGCTTGAACCTGATAAAGCGTGTGTACTTCCAAAGGTTGGCTGAGGGACAGTTTAGTAGGTTTTCCAACTGGGGGCAGCAGGGCTTGGGGTGCCAGATAGTGGTAGCCCCATGCTCTTAGACAAGTAGTCCATTCCAGTGACACTATGCCTAAGTGGCATAGGAAAAATAGGGTACCAGCCTGTAGTCTTTGAGTAAAGGACTCTTATTGTTATCTTATATCCTCAGAGTGACAAAGGGCAACAATAAGATTTCTCCATATCAGGCAAATCTAGGAAAATCCAGATGGGCCAAAGCTAACCATTAATTTAATCAGCAACACAACCAGGATCCTTAGGTAGTCAAAAAAATCTCTGCTTACATGCACCTAAGTCTGACATGAAGAAAAGTACATGCACACAAATAGTCACCCATTTTCCCTTGGCCAGACCCTGGAGAAAAGAATCTGGGATTAAGAAGGAATCTCAAGATGGGTGTGCTGGTGCATGCCTGTAATCCCAACACTTGGGAGGCCAAGGTAGGAGGATCCTTGTGAGTTCGAGACCAGCCTGAACTACAAAGTGAGCTCAAGGACAGCCTGAACTGCATAGTGAGACCCTGTCTCAAAAAGACAAAAAAACAAGGAATCTGAGAGAACAGCATAGATTTTTCAAATCATTATCCAGGTTTACAGTCATAAAAGCCTAAACATAACACAACTTACTTCTTTCTATGTCCCCTTTCCTTTGCCTCTGTCCCTTCTCTCTATCTCATCCTAGTGGAAAATTCTTTGGAATACTCTTCATGGCTTCCAAGGTTGTCAGAACCTTTACCAGCTAGAGATATTGAGCATAAAATAAAGGAAAAAACTCAGACTCAGTACTTTTTTTGGTCAATCCTAAGATAGGAACTATAGCAACCAAATATCAAAAGGAAAATTTCCTTGCTATAACCTCAAATATAGCAGCACCAAAGAGAATCATAAGAAACACAATCGCATACTTGACCACAACAATAGTCAGCACACCAAATAAACCTCAGGACCAGCATTTTCCCAGACACATTTATAATCCAAAGAGTGACAGTCTGTACAGATACAGTAGCACTACAGAGCAGACAGGATATAAATCAAACACCAGGAAGTCTAAGGAACTCAGGCTCCCTTCTAGAAAATTTGTTTCCAGCAGGAAAAGAACCAGTGCTTCCACACATCAACAAACCAAAAAAGTCCAACATCCTGAAGCACACATGCCAAACCAAGCCACAGAACTACTACCTCAAGGACTAAAAAGGCACAACCCGTCTAACACTCAGTTAACTCTGGGTAATCAAGCTGGGTCTGTCATAGCCCCAAACCACCCTATTGTAGATGTCTACCCACAACAAAAAAAAGTGCTGCTCATGACCTCACTCTACCCTTCCAGTTGATATCTTGACACACAAACAGGGCTGGTGACTTCAACCCACCGTATCGCAGGTGTATAGTGTGTATACAAAGCCAGATTGTTTTCAAACCACAGGCAATTTCTGTCAAATTTTAACCTCAAATGCTACCGGGACTCTCCATATGGGTGGAGTGGGTCAAGTCCCCATAAGGCAAACTTCCAAATGAATAATTTAGAAGGCACAATTATAAAACTAATTAATCCCAGTTGGATACCTGAGGTGAAAGCCTCTTGAAATACCAAAAGTCCTTAACCAGAAAACAGAAAGAAAGATGCCTTATGAGACAAAGAAAAAAGGAGGCAGAGAAAGAAAGAGAAGTTAGCTATAAATCAGATGACAGAGACAAGAAGGGGAGGGGTTAGTGTCATTCAGATGAAGAGTGCCACACAGATGGAGACAGCCAGCGTGGAGCTTCACCAGTCACGGAAGACACTGAAGCAAAAGCTCAGACAGCCACTTGTCATCCTTGAGGCATCCACAAGGTTGCATCAGTCATCACCATTGTATGTCCTCTTCCTGGAGACTCTCAAAAAGGAAAGACTCTTTCTGGTCACCAAATGCCATCAGTCAACTGAGGGTTTGTTCATTAAATTCAGAGAAGAAATATAAATTGGCAAACTGCAGGTCTGCTCAGAGCCCTGAGCTGTGAGTGTCAATGGCCCTCAGCGTTTAGTATTATAGCTCTGGTCCCAGTCAACACCACTTAATGTTGAATGGTGTTGATCAACACTGCCTGAGTAGATTTACAGGACCTCTAGGCTCACACTACCTCAGAAATAAATTACAGATAGATTTACATGACCATTGGAGTGAGGCTTTACTTGAATGAGCCTACAGCCCAGGGGGGTCAATACAACAGAAGAAGCCCTTCTATACTCGCCTGAGAAGTGGGAAGGGAGTACTGCTTATATACCTACAGCAGGCCTGTGATTGGTCCAAATTGGACTAAATTAAGCCTTCTGATCCAAGCCCACTGATTGGTCCAAGTCCAATTTTACTGTTCAGTTCAAATACACACCAATTGTGGTCAGGGCAGACACATCCCAGAGTGGATGCAGGACATCCAGGATGGTCACTGTTGTCATAGTAGCAATTTGCTGCTAAATATGGGGAGATGTGGCTATTTGATTGGCAGCTGTCATGTCTCCATTAAACATGGTGGGCCAAGCCAGAGAATTTTTAGGAAGGCTCACTGTGTTAATCAGAGCTTATTGGAGTTTGGGGAGGTTGGGAATGTTAATAATGGGCCCAGATCCCTCACCAAATTTTGCCAAGCTAATAGCATTTTTCCCATTCCTTCAGAGAGGACATAGCAGGGATAGAGGAGGGGCACCAGATAAGTCCAGAGTTTCACCTCCTGTCAGAGCAGCCCAAACAATGCCCATTGTCTGTCATGTGAGAAAGTGAAAGCATAAACAAGACCAAAGCGAAGGATAGATATTGGGAAGTAGGAAGCAAATGTTCTGATTAGAAGGGGAAGAAGAGTGGGGGAGGGAGGAAGGAAAGGAAAAAGGAAAAAAGAGTAGAAGGAAAATAATGTAAAGAAAGCTTTTGTAAATAAGAGGGAAAGAAGCACTGAAGAGAGAGAAGAAAATGGGGGGAAAAATTCAGATATGTACAGTTACAAATTCCGTATGATGAATGTGATCATAATGTATATCAAAAGAGAACAAACAACATTAATTTTAGAAAAATAAAACTTAGGCAGACTGGGCAGGGAGAGAACCAGGGGCCTCACCAGGAGGTGATTCCCGCCTGGAAACCAGTGCCATGCACTGAATGCTGCCAGAGCGGGGACAGCCACACCCAAGCTTCCCTCCGAAAGTCTGAGCCATTCGCGGGCTTCTGGGGGATGGTGATCCAGGTCTCACCGGAAGCGATCGCAGCCAGGAAACCATATCATTTTCATTGTTTTTTGGGGTTGAGTTTTATTCTCTTTTGTTTGATTATGTTAAATCTGGTGACATGAACAGCTATTTGAAAGATAACAAGACATATTATGGTAGCCATTTTTAATT
The DNA here is from genome assembly GCA_004363535.1 of Dasyprocta punctata. Classification (NCBI taxonomy): domain Eukaryota; kingdom Metazoa; phylum Chordata; class Mammalia; order Rodentia; family Dasyproctidae; genus Dasyprocta; species Dasyprocta punctata. Next base: position 8,968 of record RJWM01030480.1, read on the forward strand.
TACTAGTGGCTTGTTTTGAAGTCCTTTATTGCATTCATTGTTTTGGTTTTAGTATTTCTATTCCATTGTGTTCTGTTTGATTTTTACTATGTCTGAAAGTATCTGCAGCTATTTTGAAGACAACAAAAGGCATTATGGTAACTATTGTTGGTTTCATAAGGTTTTGAGGTCCTGTATCACTTATGCTAGTTTATTTTTTGTTGGTTTTATTCTGTTTTATTTTCCTTGGTGTTGTCCTCTTTAAAATAAAATAAAATAATAAAAAAATAAAACTTCAGCCTGGGGTCCATCTTAAAAACAGTCTATCATAGGTGTAAACAGGTTTTTTTCCCCTACTAATTCTTTTTACAAGGGATTTCTACTAATTGGTGGCCTATGAGAAAAGTTATGATTAGTCTATTTATATTTACAAATCTAAAAAGTGTAGAAGGGTAAAACAGTTGCTGTAGTTCAGTTTGGCCAGTGCATGGTGGAGTGCCCTCTGATTTAATGTGAAGATTCCTTTTTTTTTTTTTTGTATCAGGAATCAAACTCAGGACCTTGCACTTGCCAGGCAGGCACTTATGCCGATGAGCTATATCCCCAGCCCTGCACTCTGATTTAAAATAACATTTTGTATGTTTATGTGTTTGTCCATCTGTCTGTTTAATGAAGAAAAATGTTTGAGGACAACAAATTCTTTTTTTTTAAATTATTTTCAGATTTCCATGGAAAATACCATTTATATAGGTTTCCAGGCTAGCTAAACTTACTTAAATTACTAGAAAAAGACTAACAAACTCAAGACTTACATAGGGATAAAAGCCTTAAAGTTAATAACATAAAGTTTACATATGATTTAGGTTAATGTGTGTTTTGGTGCATTAATTTTTAAATAAATATTATCTTTCAAATGTTCTACTTATGTTGGCTTTTAGATGAGTAAACACTCAACAAATTATCTCAAATGTCTGTGATTGATATAACTCAATAGTAGGCTAATTAAAATTGCTTGGCAAAAATGTCTTTAAAATTGGTAACATTTACATCCAGGTTGTTAGGTAACCAAGGTACTATCAAAAGATTAGTTCTATAAATGCAATGTCTATTTTTGTTATTCTATAATAATTTAAGAGTTTTCCTTAGCTAACAATAATATGCACACCTTAACATGTTTAAATATTATGATTTCATTCTCATGAGTCATCTAAAACAATTGCTAGGGTATATTTAAATTGGCTATAATTAAAAGATTAAGCTTTCTTAATTTTAAAAAACAAAACATAAAAAGGGTAGAAATAATACAGAATTTCAAAAAAACAGTAAGAAGTCAACACTAGCTAACGTATTGCATACTGTTATCTTAGAATTAGTTGTTCAAGTTACAAGATCTAGGCATAAAAAATGATCAATCAAATAATGACAACACAAAATATTCTTTTTGATGAACTAACAGAATTAATAGTATAATTATCTATCTTACACATTTATACATGCATACAGTTATATGTATATACCTACATACATATAATCTTTTTTTTTCAGCACCGGGAGTCGAACTCACAGCCTCACACCTGCCAAGGAAAGCGCTTAAGCTGCTGAGCCAAACTCCCAGCCCTGGTTTTTTGAGGCAGGGTCACACTATGTAGCTCAGGCTGGCCTTGCGCTCGCGTTGTAGCCCAAGCTGGCCTCGAACTCAAAACGCTCCTCCTACCTCAGCCTCCCGAGTGCTGGGATTAAAGGTATGCACCACCATGTTCAGCTGTACATATCTTTTCCTTTCTTCCATTTCTCCTTTTCCCTACCCCAGTTTTTCTTTAATTTTGAACACTTTCTTTCCCTTTCATTATTACAATATCTATTGTACATTTTGGATCTTATTACTCTTTCAGATTATTATTATTATTATTTATTTTTTACACTAGGAAGACAATATGATACTTACAAATGTGAGTTTGATTTATTTCACTTATGAGTGTAGTCTCAAGTTGCCTTCCTTTACCTATAAAAACCTCAAGATCATCGTTTTTTATAACTGAGTAATATTCCATTGTATAAAAATGCCACATCTTTTTCATCCGTTCTGCAGTTGACAGGCATTTTGGTTGTTTCCAAGATTTAGCTATTACAAATTGTGCTGCTATAAACATGGATGCACGTATATCACTGTAATGTGACATTTTCAGTTTTTCTGGGAAAATACCTAGAAGGGAAATAGCTGGATTGAATGGGTCTTCCAATCCTAGTTGTTTGAGAAATTCCACACTGATTTCCACAGTGACTGCATCAGTCTACAACCCTACCAACAGTGTTCCTTTTTCTTCAAAGCCCTGCCAACATTTGTTATTGGTTGATTTCTTAATGGTAGCCATTCTATTTGGAGTGAGATGGAATGTCAATGTTATTTTAAATTTGCATTTCTCAAATGACCAGTGATGTTGAGCATTTCTTCATGTATTTATTTGCCATTTGTATTTCTTCATCTGAGAAGTGTGTGTTCATCTCAGAGGCCCAGTTTTGGATTGGGTCTTTGAATTTGGGGTGCCTGATGTTTTTCAATTCTTTGTATGTTCTGAATATAAGTCATTTGTCTGAGGGACAGTTGGCTAAAATTCTTTCCCATTCTGTGGGTTTTCTTTTCACTTTATTGGTGATTTCTTTTGAAGTGCAAAAACTTTTTAATAAGGTGAGATCCCAGTTGTTGATTCTTTGTAGTACTTCCCGTGTGGTTGGCATTTTGTTCATGAACTCTTTGCCTACCCCTATGTCTTCAAGATTTCTACCTATTTTGCCTTCCAATAGATTTAGTGTTTCTATTTTAATATTTAGATCTTTGATCCATTTTAACTTTAGTTTAGTGCATGGTGATAGACACAGGTCTAGTTTCAGTCTTCAGCATGTGAAAAGCCAATTTTTCCAGCACCATTTATTAAAGAGGCTACCTTTCTTCCAGTGAACATGTTCAGCCCCTTTGTCAAATATAAGGTGGCTGAGTGTCTTTGTAGTTGTATTTGCATCTTCTAATCTGTTGCATTGATCCTCCAGTCTATTTTTTTTGCCAGTACCATGCTGATTTTATCAGTGTAGCTTTGTAGAACAATTTCAAGTCAGGGATTGTGATGCCTCCTGCCTTGCTTTTGTTGCCCAGAACTGCCTTTGCTATTCTAGGTCTCTTCTGTTTCCAAATGAATTTCAGGAATGTTTTCTCTAGATCTGCAAGGTATGTTAATGGTATTTTGATTGGGATTGCATTAAATCTGTATAACAGTTTTGGGGGTATGGCCATTTTCACAATGTTTGTTCTTCCTAACCAAGAGCGAGGGATATCTTTCCATTTTCTAATATCCTCTTCAATCTCCTGTTTTAGAGTGCTACAGTTTTCAACATATAGGTCTTTTACATTCTTTGTTAGGTTGATTCCTAAGTTTTTAAATTTTTTTTGGATGCTATTGTGAAAGGTGTCATTTCCATAATTTCTCTCTTAGTGAGTCTGTTATTTGTGTACAGGAATGCTATCAATTTTGAGTGTTGACTTTGTATCTAGCTTCACTGCTAAATTTGTTTATTAACTCTAGTAGCCTTTTGATGGAGTTTTTAGGGTCTTCTATGTACAGTATCATGTCATCTGCAAATGGTGATAATTTAACTTCTTCCTTTCCTATCCTTTTTCCTTTTACTTCTTTCTCTTGTCTGATTGCTCCAGGTAATATTTCCAGAACTATATTGAATAGAAGTGGTGATAGTGGACATCCTTGTCTTGTTCCTGATTTTAGAGTGAAAGCCTTCAATTTTTTTTTTCCATTTAGTATAATGTTGGCTGTTGGTTTGTCATAGATGGCTTTTATCAGGTTGAGGTAGATACCATCTATTCCAAGTTTCTGTAAGGTTTTTATCATGAACAAGTGTTGGATTTTATCAAAGGCTTTTTCTGCATCTATTGAGATGATCATGTGGTTTCTGTCTTTGGCTCTATTGATGTGATATATTACATTTATTGATTTGCATATGTTAAAGCATCCCTGCATTCCTGGGATAAATCCCACTTGGTTATGATGTATAATCTTCATGATGATTTACTGTATTCTGTTTGCCAGTATTTTATTAAGAATCTTTGCATCGATGTTCATTAGGGAGATTGGCCTATAGTTCTCCTTTTGGTTGCATCTTTCTCTGGTTTTGGTATCAGAGTGATACTTGCCTGTAGGAATGAGTTAGAGAGGATTGCTTCCCTTTCAACTTCTTTGAAGAGTTTGAGGAGTATTAGCATTAAATCGTCTCTAAATTCCTTGTAGAATTCAGGTGTGAATCCATCAGGTCCTGAGCTTTTCTTCGTTGCTAAGTTTTTAATCACATTTTCAATTTCAGTAGCTGATACTGGGTTATTCAAAATCGTTATATCTTCTTGATTCAGCTTTGGCAATTCGTATGTTTCTAGGAATTTGTCCATTTTCTCTGTATTTTCCACCCTATATGAGTAAAGATTTTCGAAGTAGGTATTCATGGTCATCTCAATTTTCACAGGATCTGTAGGAATTTATCCCTTTTCATTCCTTATTGCATGAATCTGAGATTTTTCTTTCTTTTTCTTGATCAGGTTGGCTAAAAGTTTATCAATTTTGTTTATTCTCTCAAAAAAACCAGCTTTTTGATTCATTAATTCTTTGTATTGTTTTCTTAGTCTCAGTTGTGTTAATTTCTGCTCTGATCTTTAAAATTTCCTCTCTTCTGTGAGCTTTGGGTTTGACTTGCTCTTCTTTTTCTAGAAGCTTGACGTGTAGCATTAGGTTGTCTATTTATACTCATTCTGTTTTCTTGATGTGACAATTTATCGCTATATATTACCCTCTTAGGACCTCTTTCATTGCATCTCACAAGTTTTGTTATTTTGTGTCTGCATTTTCATTGAATTTTAGGTATTATTTAGTTTCTTCTTCAATTTCATCTGTAACCCATTGGTTGTTCAAGAGGTTGTTATTTAATTTCCATGTGTTTATGTGGGTTTTGCAGTTTCTTTTGCCATTAAATTCCAATTTCAGTGCACTATGATCAGATAGTATGCATGGGATAATTTCAATCCCTTTGCATTTACTTAAGCATGTTCTACGGGCTAATATATGGTCTATTTTAGAGAATGTTCCATGTGCAGCTGAGAAAAATGTGTATTCTGATGCTGTTGGATGGAACGCTCTGTAAATGTCTGCTAAGTCCATTTGTTCACAGGTTTGATTCAGTTCTGTTATTTCTTTGCTGATTTTTTGTCTAGTTGATCTCTTTGTGAAAATGGGATGTTAAGGTCCCCTGTTACAATTGTGTTATTGCGTATTTGATTTTTCATGTCTATTAGTATTTGTCTTATATATTGGGGTATTCTTGTACTTGGTGCATATATATTTATGATTGTTAGGTCTTTCTCTTGAATTTTTCCCCTAACAAGTATGTAGTGACCTTCTTTATCTCTTTTGATCATTTTTGGTTTGAAGTTTACACTATCCACAAACAGAACAGCTACCCCTGCTTTTTTCTGGGTTCCTGTCACATGGAATATTGTTTTCTATCCTTTGACTTCTAGTCTATGAGTTTCCTTTTGAGTCATATGTGTTTCTTATATATAGTATATTGTTGGATCCTGTTTCTTGATCCATTCTGTCAACCTATTTCTTTTAATAGGTGAATTGAGGCCATTTACATTGATGGATATAACTGACATGTACTGGCTCAACTTTGTCATGTTATTTTCTTGTTGTTGGTTTTGTACTTTTCCCCCTTGTTTAATTGCTTGCCCTACCTGGTGGTTTCTTTCTGTTGTTGTTCTGGAAATTGTAGTCATTTTTATCTTTCTCTAGTGTATCAGTACTCTTTCTAGGGTTGGTTTGGTGGACATGAATTTCTTCAGTTGTTCATTGTCATAGAAGCATCTTATTTCTCCACTAAATTTCAAAGAAAATTTTGCAGGGTACATCAGTCTGGGTTGAAAATTGTTTTCTTTCAGGGCTTGAAACACTTCACTCCAAGCTCGTCTTGATTTGAGGGTTTGTGCTGAGAAGTCTGCCATGATTCTAAAAGGCTTCCCTTGATAGGTGAGTTGTGTCTTTTCTCTAACAGCTTTTAGTATTCTGTTTTTATGCTGAATTTCCGAAATCTTAATTATTATATGTCTGGGTGTAGATTTATTTTGGTTATGACTGTTTGGCATTCTATATGCCTCACTTATCTGTATATCAGATTCTTTTCCCATGTTTGGGAAATTTTCTGCTATTACTTCTGTGAATAGATTTCCTTTGTCATTTGCATTGAGCCCTGCATCTTCACTGATGCCTATTAGTCTTATATTGTTTCTCTTTGTATCATCTTGAAGCTGTTGACTTGTCATTTCATGCTGCCTTGTTATTTTTAAAAATTCTTTCCTTTTGTTATTGCTAGCTGCAATCCTGTCCTCAAGGGCCAAAATTCTGTCCTCAACTTCATTCAAACAGTTTCACCAGCTTTCAATAGAATTTTTTATTTCTTTGAATCTGTTTCATGCATTCTACTTCTTTTCTATGTTGTTCATTCAAGATTTCCATCATTTTCCCATGCTCCTGTACTTTTTTATCTATGTCTTCTCTTGCTATGCTGAGCAACTCCTTTATTAACGTTGTCATTTCTTTCTTTACGTGAGAGATTATTTCTAATCTGATTTCCTCTGTAGCCTCATGGATTTGTTGTGTTTTTTTTTTTTACTGCACTTGCTATCTTTTCAGAAATTTCAGTTGTATGACTTTTAATGTCCTCTATGTTGATGCCTCCTGTACTTGTTACTGATGGACTGGATGTTTGAGATTACACTTTGCTTTTCCATTTTGTAATTTTCACCTCTTGGGTTAATATTTGGTCTTTCAATCCCACTAGTTTAAACTGTCCATAGTGCATGTCTTGGTGTCCTACTGTGTGGTTGATGTTTGTCCAATTGCTGGGTCCCACAATGAAGGGGAGGATTAGTCACCTGAATTCTTCCTGCAGGGTCTGTTGGGTGAATCCTATATTCTTCCTAGGCTAACTAGCCTAGGAGTATTGATGTAAGTCAGCCCTTAGTTCCTACTGTTATTATGGTTGATTTGGGCTGTTCCAGGCCACCAGATCTACCTGGCTATAGTGTTTGCCTCAGCTGGGATCCTACTGTGTCACTGAGTGTCTTGTAAGTCCTTTTGATTTCCTCCAAGTTGGGGGAGGCCTTATTGGCACTCTCCTCAACCCACCTGGTGTTCTCTGTATGGAGAAAGGATTCACCCACACTCTTCCAGGGTCATCAAGGTCCTACAGCTGGGGTTGTGTGGGGGAGTTCACCACTTCTCCTGTTTACCCACTAAGGTCCTCTATTTTAGGGGGAAACTCACTACACTATTGCAAGCCCACTGAGGTCCACTGTGTGGGTAAGGTGTTGCTGAGGCTCCCATTAGCCCAGCAAGGTTCTGCAGGTGGTGGAAGGGGTTGCTTATTGTCCGTGGGCTGCAGCGGTCTTTTGGGCGAGAGGGAAGGGTGATCTATGATCCCGCAGCTGCCCTTGGTCCAGGGGCAAAGAGGAGCAAGATTAAGCTTTCTGTGTCTAGAGCAATAAGGTTGTCTTAATATATTGAAATGCTCCTGGTTAAACTTACAAAACTATATTTTAAAATAAAAGTTTCAAAAAAAAGTTTCTATATTTTACTATATTAAGTTCCTTGTGCTCTCATCCTTAGGCTTTTTGTTACTAAAAAGAAAGCTTTAAGAGTTAAAGAGTATTTGAATTTTGATCTTTAAAGTGTTTTCAATAATCAGTTCTTGCCGGGCGTGGTGGTGCACACCTTTAATCCCAGCCCTCCAGAGGCTGAGGTAGGAGGAGCATCGTGAGTCTGAGGCCAGTTTGGGCTACAGCGTGAGTGCAAGGTCAGCCTGAGCTCAAAAACCTAGGGCCAGGAGTTTGGCTCAGTGGATTAAGCACCTGTCTGGCAGGTGCAAGGTTGTGAGTTCGATCTCTGGTGCCATACACACATACACACACAAAAAAAAAACAATAATCAATTCATGGTTGATTAAACTGACAACTATTGTCTTAACTTATGACATAACTTACATATCTATGTGTAAACGTTTATGTATACATCTAAAAATAAGCTGTGCTGTGAATTTAAGCTTTAAAGTTTAAGTTTATAGAGTTAAGACTATATAACTAATAGGTGCTTTCTTTTTAACACAATATATATTTAAACCTTAAACATATAAAATGATTAAAATTTGACATCTCCTTAAATTTAATCCTGACACTTAAACTCGATCCACACCTATGTTTTGAGTAAACAAACACTATTGTCATCCTATAATTGAGATACACTTGTACATTAGGTAATTTTTAGGTTATTTGCATTCATTGCCACAGTTTCCTAAACTTATCAGAGCTGTAAAGATGCCCTTAATTTTTATCAACATATTTATACCTTATAAAACCTGTTAAAGGAGTCTAAAATTTGTCTTAAGAGTAGAAACTAAATATTTCTAAAGATTTCTATGTAACTATGATACCTACTATTGCTCCCAAGCATACAGACCTTAAAAGAAACCAACTAAAAACATTTAATCACACTGGTGACTTCCAGCTGAAGTTTATGATGATAAAACATGTTTAGAATCAAGCATCTGCCTTCCCTTACTTGTGTCCTAGCTATTTCTGATAAAATGTATTTGCCAGCCCAACATGAGATAGCCAACCAGATTGTCCAGATACTTTTTCAAGGCTTGTGCTTTATGATTTTTATTTGTATTTTACATATGTATTACAACACTGTCCCCAAAAGGGTTACGTTAGAAAAGAGCCATCTGGAATGTGCTTGTATATTGAAGTGACCTTGGCTATGTGCCTTTCTGCAGGGAGGCTGGTTAACCCCTGAGAAAGGAGTGTAAGTGTTAACACATGAAGGACCGATCATTCCCAGACCCTAACCAAGTCTGGAAATAGTCCCTTCCAGCCATGCAATCCTGTAGTGCCAAGTCACTTGTGTCCAGACACAGTATTTAAGGAACTGAGAAACTGGGTGCCATGTAGCATTTTTCTCTCACCTGCCTAGGGTTCCGCGTCATGCCAGATCCATTGCCAGGGGATTTCCCTTCATGCTGTCCCTTGCCTCTTTGTGTGGTAATGCATTATTTGACTATGCTCATATCTGTTCTAATTTTATAATAAACTTGCTTTCATGTTTTAAAATCATTGTGTGCCTCTTCACTATGTGGAACCAAACCTCGAATTTCTATGGCCATATATGTGTGACTCCTTGCTGTCACAAACACTTAAAGATGCTCAAACATTGAGCAGTCCAGGCAATGTCACTCTAAAAATTAAAGGTTAGACATTGATGACCTGCAAAGTACATCTATAAACAAGTATATTCTTCTTAAATGGCACTCCATTGAAAGATAATAAATTTGGGCAAGAGCTTCTTTATGTCATTTAATATCTTATAATTAGATCAGATAACTGACTAAAAAGTTATTCTATGCTAGGATGAACAGTTAAATGTGTTTCAGAGTTAATAACAAAACCTGATAATTCTAATATAATAGCATCACTGTGATTGTTATGCTAAAACGTTATGTCTCCCTTGAACTCAGGTTTTCTCCATAAAACTTTATAATTGTTATCTGTTAACATTCTCCAGGTGTTCAACTTCTAAGACAAGCATGATCGGTAAAAAACAAAAAAGAAAAGTTTCATTGATCATATTATATATTTTAAGATGCTCACTATCTAGATAAGACCATAAAATTAAACCTACTCCTCCCACTATAATACTGATGTAACTGTTTTTCTGTTCTGGGTGTTCAACAGCTGAGATTTGGAGACCACAGCTAGAAAGATAAATGGGCTACGGGAGCAACCAAGCTCAACAGGGACCCAGGACACGAGGGCACCTTTTCTATGAGGTCCTATAGCTCTAGTGAGTCACCCAACCTCCCAAGCAAGGACATTGTTGGACCCTAGAGAATCGGAGTAAACCAATGCAGAGTGTGCCAAAAAAAAAAAAAAAAAAGAGGATCACTGAAGAGGGAAAAGTCTCCCATGCTTTCACAGGAAGCCACATAGTCAAGCAAGACCATGACCTATCCTGGAAGCTGACGCTGTTAGTTAAGGAAATGTAACTAACCTTGATACATAGTGAGAAGTTAATTTTGATTAACGTAGGTCTAATTTTAACTTGCTCTTAAACACCCAGCAGAAAAGTATAACCAAAAGATGTATAAAATAATACATACCATAGTAATAAAGACTAGATATAGAAAAAGGAGTATCTGAGAGGACAAATTTAACAATGCCAATAGTTATAAAATTTTAAATATCCTAGACAATTTCTCAACCAAAAACTACATGGAATAACTCAAATTTTCACAACACCAGGACTAGCTATAACCACCCAACAGGTCACAAAAAAATTAAGATATGTTATGTACAGGTACAGATTCCCTATGATAAATGTGATCATTATGTATGTCAAAAATGTACCAACAAAATTAATTTTTTAAAAAAGCCACTCTGAATCTCCTATGGTGGTTTCATCTAAAAAAAAAAAAAAGTAGTCTTCTCAACAAATGGTGCTAAAATAACTACATATCCACACCCAGAAGAAGTTGGGTTCCTGCACATAGCATACAAAACAGTTAACTAAAAATGCATCATAGACCTAAAAGTAAGACCTAAATCCATAATACTCTCTTTAACAACATAAGTTTATTTTCTTACTCCCCTTAAGTATAAAAGTCCAAGATCAGTCTGCCATCAGGGTTGGTTTAGTTTTTGTATTTGTTTTATTTTGTTTTTGTTATTGCTTTATTTTGGGACAAGGTCTTGTGCTGGCATAGTGGTACACACCTGTAATCCCAGTATTCAGGAGACTAAGACAAGAGGATTGCTGCAAGTTCAAGGCCGGCCTGGACTACAAAGTGAGTTTAAGGCCAGCGTGGACTACAAAGCGAGACTCTGTCTCAAAAAACCAAAAAAATAAAAATAAAAAGATTCAGGGTCTTGCTATGTAGGGTCAGCCTTCCAAGTGCTGGGCTAACAGGGTTCCACCCCCATTCCCAGTTTAGGGTTGGTTTCTGGCGAGGCCTTTATTCTTGGCTTGTGGATGAGACAGAGAGAGCTCTGTTGTCTCTCTTCTTATAAGGACACAAATCCTATTGGTAAATCCATCACATTCTTACAAGAAAACATAGAAGTACATTTTTGTGACCTTAGCTTTGGCATTTTTTGTTTTGTTTTGCGATTTTGTGTTTGTTTTGTTTTGTTCAGGTTTTTTTGTGGTGCTAAGAACTGAATCCAAGGTTTTCATACTAAAGATCTCAGCTCTTTTCTTTTCATCTTTTTGTTTGTTTGTCTTAATTTTATTTTAAAGATAGTAAAATCCAACAAAACATAATAAAGCAAAGTCAATCAAAAGAAAGCAGTAGAACTGGTACAGAACTTCAGAGCAAGATACTAGGAAAACAATAGCTACTATAGTATATCTTATTATCTTCACAATAGTTGACCATTCCATTTGGTATAGTAAAATCAAAACAAAAACAAAACAGAATAAAACGAGTCAAAACAGAATATGAAATAAAGCAAAAAAGGAGTCAGACGTGGTGGTACACACCTTTACTCCCAGCACTCGGGAGGCCGAGGTAGGAGGAGCGTTGTGAGTTCGAGGCCCGCTTGGGCTACAATGTGAGTACAAGGCCAACCTGAGCTAAATAGTGCGACCCTGCCTCAAAAAACTAGGGCTGGGAGTTTGGCTTAGTAGTTTAAGTGCCTGTCTGGCAGGCGTGAGGTTGTGAGTTTGATCCCTGGTGCCACAAAAAAATAAATAAAAAATAAAGCAAAAAGAATTAATCAGAATAAAGCAAAACAATTAGAACAATATTGGGCCTCAAAGACAAGACAGAAGAGAATCCCCATATTTGTTACATTGCATACTGTCATCCTCCCAAGAGATGCTCAGACTGCTGGCCCCAGGCCTGCAAAATCAACCAAACTACAAGCATTTAGTTGCTTTATGTACCTTAGTTGCTATCAACTTAGCTGGTCCTCCAAACCAGCAGGTTGCTTATGGGGCGGGGTGGGGGTGTCTTGATTCTCAGCCCGCACACCAGTAGGTGCACAGGAGGCACAGATCTTTCTCTTCCTGGAATCCGCACCGCTCGCGCCACTCACCAGGAAGGCAAGCTAGTTGTCTTCTGGTTGGATCCTCCCTCTTCTTTTGTCCTTTAACAGGGTCTCACTAAGTCACCAAGTCACCCAAGCAGGGCTTGAAATTGTGATCCTCCCTACCTCAATCTCCCAGAGTGCTGGGGTTACAGGCCTGCACCATGACAGATGGCAGATTTGGCAATATTTTACTAGGAATTACACCAAAATCACAAGCAACAAAATAAAAATAGATAAACTGGATTTTGTCAAAATTTAAAACTTTCGTGATTCAAACAACATCATCAAGGGCCGGGCGTGGTGGCGCACGCCTTTAATCCCAGGACTCGGGAGGCTGAGGTAGGCAGAATGTTGTGAGTTCGAGGCCTGCTTGGGCTACAACATGAGCACAAGGCTGGCCTGAGCTACACAGTGGGACCCTGTCTCAAAAACCTAGGGCTGGGAGTTTGGCTCAGTGGCTTAAGCACCGCTGAGTTTGATCCCCGGGGCCACCAAAAAAACAAACAAACAAACAAACAAAGAACATCATCGAGAAAGTGAAAGGAAACTCACTGAAACCAGGCATCGTGGCGCACACCTGTAATCCCAGCACTAGGGAGCCTGAGGCAGGAAGATCACTGCAAGTTCGAGACCAGACTGGGATACAAAGTGAGCTCAAGGCCAGCCTGAACTGCATAATGAGGCCCTGTCTCAAAAAGACAAAGAAAGAAAAAAAGAAAGAAAGAAAGAAAGAAAGAAAGAAAGAAAGAAAGAAAGAAGAAAGAAAGAAAGAAAGAAAGCCTAAATGTAAGAAATATATTTGAATTATACATTTCTTCCAATATGGTTACCTTTCATTTCTTTTTCTTGCCTGATTGCCCTGATTAGATTCTCCAGTACAATGTTAAATCAAAGTGGCACAAATGGAAATCCTTGTGTTGTTTCTGATCTTAGGGGAAAACATTTGGTCTCACCTAGTAAAGGTGTTCTTGGCAGGAAAGGAAGAGAAGGCAGGGAATCAACAATGATGAGCCATTCAGAGCTCTGCCTGCCTCCAGCTTCAGCCAGTGGGGAAAAGAATAGGCTTAAATACTTGCCCTTACAATAGGCATCACATCTCTGATCATTAATTTCCAACTTCAACAATTTAATCTCTCTCCCCATTGCCACTACCTTTTTGCCCAAAGGCTCTGGGTATGTTGTCATCCAGACTCCTTTTTCCCTCCCAAGTCTTCATCATAAACACTTAGCAATTTCCCTGCCACCTGATTTCCTTCTCTTATTTCTAACCCACTCTTTCCCTTTTTTAAAAAACTAGTTCTCATCAATACTAACACCTCAGAACTTGCTCACATTTTAAGAGTCGCACTGGTCAGAACAGAGCAGGGCTGGTCTGCAGTAACAAAGCAGCCTCAAAACTTCCACAGCATAACAGTAAAACTTGACCCTTCATTCACACATTCGCTCCATGTTCCCTCTTGGAACCACCTGAAATGCACCGTCACTATAGTCACCACGGTCACCATGACAGGGCAGTGAGGGCTGGCACATGGGCAGGAGCTCAGGAAGGGCCAGGCCAGTGTGCATCACTTCTTCCACATTCCGCCAGCCAGCCCTTCTCCTCTCCCTGTGCCCCAGCCACTTCCTCTACAACACGGGGATAGGTGCAGAACCCGGCTCAGAGAGGTTTTGTGGGGGCTGAATCAGTCAACACATGTACCTATCACAGAGCCTGGCACGCAGTCAGGACTCAAGAAACATAAGCAATTGTCACTGTTTATGCTACCCCCTTCCTTGATTAACATCTTGACAAATCATTTAAACCCCATTTCATCACTGCAAGAAAAAAAGGCACGTGGCACCACAGGCAGCATTAAAAGTATGTACAATACCTGGCACAAAGTAGGTGTTCGAGAAATGCTGCTGCCCAGTGTTAGATTCAAAGTTTTCCCAAAAGAAATCATTGATTTCAGTGCCCAACAACCAAGATACAGGTCAGCATTGGTGAGGGCTCAGTCAACCCAGAACATCTAGGTTTGATGTACAGACAGAGGGATTTATTACAGAAATTTGACTTCATACAGCTGTGCAAGTGGGCTAAATGGTGTGTGTTGTCCTTGCATCTCTGGTGCTGAAAAATGAAGCCAGCAGGACAGGCACACAGGAAAAGGAAGTGGTTGTGAAG